>CAUYQV010099148.1:0-53506 GCA_963574575.1 Galagoides demidoff | reverse complement strand
GAGCCTCAAGCTATCCCCCTGAGTAGAGTGCCATGGCATCACAGCTCATAGCAACCTCCAACTCCTGGGCTCAAGTGAGTCTCCTGCCTCTGCCTCCCAAGTAGTTGGGACTACAGGCACCCACCACAACGCCTGGCCATTTTTTTGGTTGCAGTCATCATTGTTGTTTGGTGGGCCCAGGCTGGATTCAAACCCACCACCTTAGGTGTATGTGGCTGGCGCCTCAGCTGCTTGAGCCACAGGCGCCAAGCCTGTGACTTTACATCTTTTATGTTCACCTGGATGGAATTGGAACATATTCTTCTGGGCAAAGTATCTCAAGAATGGGGAAAAAGTATCCAATGTACTCAATACTATTATGAAACCAATATATAAACACTTACACATTCATATGAATGATGAAAAACAAATATAGTCTAGCAAGAGGGAGGGGAAAGAAAGGACAGGGGAAGAGAGAGGGCAGGGAAATTGGGGGGAGGAGGGAGAGCATTTGGTGGGATCTCACCTAATGTGCACAGTGCAAGGGTACATTTCAAAATAACTAAGAGTAAATTATAAATGTCTTATCACAAAAAATAAGTAAATGAAGTGATAGTTATGTTAATCAGTTTGATTTAAGCATTTGACATTGTATATCAAATCATCACATTGTACCCCATAAATGTATACAGTTATGCTTTAACAAAAAATTAAATTTAAAAAATATATAAATTCTGCTAAAAAATAAAAATAAGACACTGGAATTGCTGAATGGATAAACAAATAAGATCCACTGCTTACAAGAAACCCCCTTCACCTATAAAGACACACAGAGACTGAAAGTAAATGAATGGACAAAGTAGCTATACTTAAGTAAAATGGACTACAGGTATAAAGATCATAAAAAGAGACAAAGAAGGTCACTATATAAAGATAAAGGGGAATTTCAGTGAGAAGGTTTAACAACTGCAAATATCTATGTACCCAACCCCAGAGCACCAAAGTGTATAAATAAACATTAGAAGATCTGAAGAGAGAGATATATTGCAATACAATAATAGTAGAGGACTTCAACACTGCACTCTCAGTAATGAACAGGTTGTGTGGACAGAACATTAAAAAATGTTGGAGTTAAACTACGCACTCCACCAAATAAGACTAATGGATATTTACAGAACATTTCACTTGATTGCTCTCACTTCTTTTCATCATCATATGGAACATTATCCAGGATAGACCATATCTTAGGCCACAAAACAAATCCCAAAAAACTCAAAAAAGTAGAAAATCATACCAAGTATCTTTTATGCCTACTATAAGGAAACTTAGAAATCATCAACAAGAGGAATCTCAGAAATGACACAAACACATGTAAATTAAACAAAATGCACCTGAGCCACCAATGGGTTAAGGAAGAAATTAAAAGGAAAATTTAAAAATTTCTTGAAACAAATGAAAATGAAAAGACAGCATACAAAAATCAGTGGATATAGTTTAAAAAACACTAAGAGGGAAGGATATAGTAATGAATGCCTACTTCGAAAGAGAAGGAAAACTTCAAATAAACCACCTTATGATGCACCTTAATGAATTAGGAAAGCAAAATCAAAACAGACTTAATGTTCATAAAAAGAAAGTAAAGATTGGAGCAGAAATAAATGAAATTGAGACTTTAAAAATATAGATTAACAAAAAATTTTCTTTTTTGAAAAGATAAAATAAAATTAACAAATCTTCAGCTATACTAAGGAAAAAGGTGAGAAGACCCAAATAAATAAAATCAGAAATGAAAACGGATACAACTGACACCACAGAAATAGGAAGAATTATTAGAGACTGTTATGAACAACTATATGCCAACTTAGAAAACCTGGACACATTCAACCTACCAAGATTAAACCATGAAAAAATAGAAAATCTCAACAAACAATTAACAAATAATGAGATCAAAGCTATAGTAAAGTCTCCCCTCAAATAACAGCCCAGTATCTGTTGGTGTCCCTGCTAAATTTTCTACCAACATTTAAAGAAGAATTAAAACCAATTATATTCAAACTTTTCCAAAAAATTGAAGAGGAAAGAATACTTCCAAAATCATTCTATGAGGCCAGCATCACCCTGATACCAAAACCAGACAAGGATACAACAAAACAGCAAACTACAAAACAAATATATAGATACAGATATAGACATATATTCACACACACATGTACTCACAGAGCACGCCAAAAAAATGTACACACATTTAAGAAAGGACTAAACTGTATTAAATTTGTAATATTCAAGTCACATTTGACTTTGACTTCTACAATTGCAAAAGGTGCTCAACATGACTTGTGTTCATCATCTTTTATTATTGATACATACAGAGTATTGCAATTTTAATAAAGTTTTTTTCTTAAAATGTGTTTACATTTTTTGGCACCCTGTGTGTGTATGTGTGTGTATCACAGCCTCAGGAATACTCATTATAAACTCTCATGATGCATCATCCTTCATAACCATTAACACTGTTGTAATTCTCCATTATTTGTGCATTTATTACATAAATATCTATCTCAATGGTACTACAGGCTCTGTGTACATCCTCTTATGCAGGATATATACACCCTTCTATATAAGAGGATGTACAATTCCTCACACTAACACACACACCCCTTGGCAACCACAACAAAGAGATCACAGCAATAGTTTGTCATAACGGCTCTAATCCCAATTCAATTCACAAGTACTTCTGAGGAAATAAATGTCACTTCACTCTATCCACAAATAGTTGTCTTAGGAAAAACAGTCACAGAAGAAGTGAGCAATGTGAATCTGCTAAGACAAATTTGTTTACATGAACGGCAGTCAGAAGAGTGGAGAAAACAACTGGTTTAAAGTGTGACAGGATTTTCAAATATTACTTGTTTTGTTTTTGTTTTTAAGACAGGGTCTCACTTTGTTCCCAGATTGGAGTGCAACGGCATCATCACAGCTCATAGCAACCTCAAACTCCTAGGCTCAAGCAATCCTTTGCCTCAGTCTCCCAAGTTGTTGTGACTACAGGAGCATGACACCACACCTAGCTAATTTTTCTACTTTTTGTAGAAAAAGGGTCTCACTATGTTGTTCAGGCTTGAATTTGAATTTTCATATTAAAACAAAACCCTTCTTGTGTTTTCTCTTTGATCCCTTTGTCTGCATCAGTACTGCTTATTTTCTTGGCCAAATTAGGTTTATGCCTTCATCAACTCCTTGAATTCGCCTATCAATAAAACACAAGTAATCATTTGACAACTCTGCCATCCTTTCTTGACAATCCTAACACTAGTGAGTTTTCTTATGAGTATCTGCAAACTATATCAGAAAAATACAAAAAAAAAAAAAAACAGACCTTTTCACTTTGGTAGATTTTGTAGACACCACTTAGTAATAAGCTGATGCATCCACTATTTTATTTTGTATACACCTTTGATTCTGTTATTGTACCCTTTTGGTACAAGCCTATTTCTCCTCAAATATGTCTACTTACTGCTAAAATCTTATTGGATAGAATTTTAAATTTATTTTTATTTTTATTTTTTTTTTTGAAACGGAGCCTCAAGCTATCCCCCCTGGGTAGAGTGCCTTGGCATCACAGCTCAGAGCAACCTCCAACTTCTGGGCTCAAGCGAGTCTCCTGCCTCCGCCTCCCAAGTAGCTGGGACCACAGGCACCCGCCACAACGCCCTGCCATTTTTTGGTTGCAGCCATCATTGTTGTTTGGCGGGCCCGGGCTGGGGATTTGAACCCGCCACCTTAGGTGTACGTGGCTGGCGCCAAGCCAGAATTTTAAATTTAAATCAATTTCCCATTATTCTCTTATACCACCAAATTCTTTATTCTATTCCTCTGTTTTGCTCACCATTTATCCCCACCACCCAGTAGAGCTGAGTAATGATAGAAACTCAACAGACACCACTGACTTGGTGAATAAATGAATGAATCAGAGGGCACAAAATATGGCCACATTATTCCACCTCTCGATTACTGTAACAGACTTCAGATAGACTTTTCCCCTTTGATCTACCTATATTCTTTCTATTCTATCCTATAACAAACACTGATTTTTCTTACCTCTAATCAATCACATTAAGCACTTAATTCAAATGAAATTAATTATCATATTTTCCTTTGCTTCAAATTGGAATGCCTGTACACTGTTTCAAGACCTTGTATAATTTGACATCAAATTTATTTCCTGACAAAAATCTCTCTAATGAAGTTATTTCTTTCACTGATTTATGAAGATATTATGCTTATTTAAGTTTCCCTGGCTTTCTGTTCAAGCTGTTCCTCTCAACTGGAAAGTTTCTTCCTCTTAACCCAATCAAGATCTATATACTCCTCAGTGTTCAAGTCCCACTTTCCTAGAAAGCCCAGCCTATTATAAATATGTTCTCTGAAGTCTATGACATTTTCTGACTGTGTGTAGTACTTAATTACATAGTATACTAAGGACTAGATTACAAATATGAAGAAAGTACTTGCTCTCAAAAACCTCATCATGTAACAATGGAGACAGCTACTGATAGTGATGAATAATACTGTAATGGAGATATACATATATGATTGGGATATTTGGTGGATATTAAACCAATGGCCTTTAGTTCAAAGTCAGCTAACAGTTCAGGCTCTCAGCAGGAAACAAAATTCACATCCAGAGGATTCAAATGATGAGGCATTAGTAAAAAGATTACTTATAGGAGTATGGACAGAGATGAAGGATATGGTGCTTCACTCCTGAACGTAAATGTCTAGAAGCCCAGATTCCAGCAGTAGGGGCCTGCACAATACTCCAAAAGACTTGATAACACTTTGAAAGGCTAGTCACACACCAGCTCATACCATAAAACCATCCATTGCCCAGAAAAGGCCAGAGAAGATCCAAAGAATATCATATACATCCAAAGCCCCATCTAGCCCATCATAAAATCAAATTTGCCCCAAATCACTTATATAAAGCATTTTAGACAGGCAGAGGAGGGCAGAGGAAGCCTAAAAGATTTATCATTTTTCTGAAAAAGACTAAGTTATCTAATGAAACCTTTAAATTGGTCATAACAAAGATATCCCGATTGAGAAATTTAAGGTTTTCCCTCTCCTACCCTACTGCTTCTGGTATTCATCAGGACAATAGCTTTAAAGGAAGATTATATCAACTAAGGAAAAATAAAGGCTCATGACATTAAAAAATCATTTTCAGAGAGCAGAACTCCTCTTTTTTGATGGGAGCCAATACCAAGCCATATCTAGCTCCCACAGGGTTCTGACCTCCAGGATAAACTTGTGAATTGGCCTGGTCAATTAGAGCACTCCATCCCTGGGGTCAGTCTTTCTTTAAATGGGGTTTCTTTATCTATCTACTAGATAAAGATAGATAAAAAGAAAGACAGATAGATAAAAGAAAACTATCTCTCCGAGCTGGTGGATTCCAAAAACCTTGTATGCTGGAGCAGGTTTGAACCCAGCCCGGGCCAGCCATCTTTCTCACCAGATGGAAAAAGCCTGCCATACTATGAAGGCAATGCAAGTGAAAACAGAAATAAACTACAGAAGAATCACCTACTTCTGGAATTTCAGTTCTATAAGTCAAAAAATTGTGTTTAAGGTCATCTAGGTTGGGTTTCCATCACCTGTACATATGGAGTCCCAGTAAATGCAGAAAGATAGAGATGATGAAATTCTGTGTCATGTCACTTGGAAATGTATTTGAACCAAACTTCCAAGCATCAAGTCAATTAAATGTTCTTTGTTTAGTCTCTGTCAGTTGATTATAAACATGCCATGTTTTAGCATTTTCATATTTTATCCATGATTTCTTATACAGATTTTGTTTTCCCTGGAGTTCCTAATTATGTGTGTATTTCTATACACAGAAGAACCCTATGTATTCTTTGCCATATCATTAAAACCCTTTCAGTTCTTACTAATTGTTGAATGAGCTAACAAAATTTCTAAGCCCAGAATAAGCTCACTTCACTTTGAGAGAACTATACCTTCCCAGCCTAATTACTCAATTTCATCACAGACTATTTCTCAGGTCTCAGCCTGTGTGCATTCATGGGACTAGGTAGGGACAGGAGAGACTCGTCATTACAGCCTTGCTTCAGATAACTCTTCAAGCTCTAACCTCATTTTCTGTTCCTCTTCCTTTCCAATTATCTGTATCTATCAACTCAGAAGAACTCAATGGAAAAATTTTCTCATTCATTTTAAACAATGCTAAACATTAATTATCATACTATGCTATAATACAATAATGCCTTTAAAATCTATGGAATTCTATAGGACTTAAGGCCTTTACAATAATAACCTCAAGCCATGATGCTTCTTCAATACTCATGTCTTCTTTTCCTACATGAAAACTATAAAATGTTACTGAAGGACTTAAAACAATTGAATAAATGAGAGATATTCCACATACCTGAATTAAAACATTCAATGTTTAAAAGATATAATTTATCACAATTCATTCTATTTATGTAATTTAATTCTTTGAAAACAACCAATGTATTCTGAAGTAACAGAAAAAACTTGACAAAATGATTTTAAAGTTCACCTGGGAGAAAATACAGAATGGCCAAAATATTTTCTTCAAAAATTACCAAAGGGGGTGGAGCAAGATGGACCAGAATGATCATTCAGCTGAGCTCTCCTAAAACAACTGGGGGAAAAAAGAGAACCCAGGCATACCTACTGTGAGGATCTTACCCAGAGTCATAGCCCAGGGAGCTCAGGAAGGAGGTAGTGAGCTGGATATGGTGTATGAATCCAAGTGGTGGAAATCTGATGAATTAGGCAAGTGATTGTGACAAGCTGAGATTGGCTGGCTGCCTACAGAGGCCCAGAATGGGAGGAAGCATTTCTGGAGTTTTCAGTTTGGGGGAGAAGCTGCTCTTTGAGTGGAAAACTTAGAAGAGTGGGCAGACTAGAACAGTATACAGCAACGAGATCTAAATACTGGTTGGAGTGGACTTGCCATAGGTTTGGTGGTTGTTGAGGCAGCCATACTGAGGAGGTGTTGGTGGCCAGGGGGCTGCCATTGTGGGAAGATCACATGAAGGTCTTAGCAGGGGACTAAAGCACGGCCATCTTAATTCCACCTGCCAGGATCAGAACTTCCCTTTTGGGACAGGCTGAGGGACTCCAGCACCCCACAGGAACTGGAGTCAGGGGGCACTATGAGACCTGCTACTGAAGATTTCTTGTGAGATTTAAAATACCAACCTGGCAGGGTCTGAATGCTGAGGAAACAATCAGGTGATCACTGAAGGCAACTAAGTTTGAGATAAGGACCACAGAGGTTACTGGCTGTGCTCTCTGTCTTTGTGGGGGGTGGGGGGGTGGGGGGGTCACCACCTGGTGTCCAGGCAACACATTTCAGCATACCATCATCAAGAGCAAGAACTTCTGTTCAAAACAAAGAAGTAAAAAGGAGGACAAGGTGGTGAACAAGAAGAAAGAACACAGGAGGAGGAACCAACATAAAAATTCAGGCAACATGAAAAACCAAAACAGGGCTACACTGTCTGTAGCACAGAGGTTATGGTGCCAGCCACATACACCAAAGCTGGCAGGTTCAAACCCAGCCTAGGCCAGCTAAGCAAAAATGCTAACTGCAACAGTAAAATAGCCAGGTGTTGTGGGGGGCACCTGTAGTTCCAGCTACTTGGGAGGCAGAGGCAAGAGAATCACTTAAGCCCAAGAGTTTGAGGTTGCTGTGAGCTGTGATGCCACAGTACTCTAACGAGGAGGACAGTGAGACTCTGTCTCAAAAAAAAAATTGAAAAGAAAAGAAAGAAAGAAAGAAAAAGAAAAACTAAAAGAGAGGAACTCCCCCAAAAGATCATGAGGCAGCTACTGCAGAAGACTCAACCTATAAAGAATTAATGGACTTGACAGAAAGGGAATTTAAAATATGTATGATAAAGACAATAAAAGGAATGGATGAAAAAATGGAAAGACAGAGCCAAAAGTCAGAAAAGTGACATGTAGAATATGGATATGATATCATATCATATAGGATATGATAGAGCTTAAGGAAATGAAGGAGACAAAGAAAGACTATAAAGATGCAGTAGAAAGTATCAAAAATAGGTTAGACCATGGAGAGAAAGAACCTCAGAGCTAGGAGGATAAAGTTTTCAAGTTAACCCAGATAGTTAAAGAGGCAGAAAGGGAGAGAGAGAAAGCAGAATAGGCACTTATAGAACTACAAGAATCCATGAAGTGTTCAAATATATGAACAATAGGGATTCCTGAAGGGGAAGAAGATTGTCCCAAGGGAATGGAAGCCCTACTGGAGACCATCATAAAGGAAAACTTCTCAAGTTTTACTAAAGACCCTTCAGATGGATAGCAAACCCCTGGTGATCTCAACTCAAACAGAGCCTCTCCAAGATACATTGTAATGAGCCTGCCCAAAGTCAAGATGAAAGAAAAAATTCTGCAAGCAGCCAGGAGTAAGTACCAACTGACCTACAGAGGCAGAGCCCTTAAGATGACAACATATTTTTCAACTGAAACTTTCCAAGCCAGAAGAGCATGGTCATCCACCTTCAACATTCTTAAACAACATAATTTTTTAGCCCAGAATTCTGCATCTTGCTAAAGCTTCAAAATTGATGGAGAAATCAAATCTTTTGCTGAGGAAATTCACCACAAAAAGACCATCTCTACAAGAAATACTTAGACCTGTTCTCTACAGGGAGCACCAAAATGGACCACCAGAAGAGTAAACACCTAGAAACTAAAGGTCAAAACATAGCTTCCACAATGGCCCAAAGGATAAAACTGCACAATGGACTTACACAAAATAAGATGAATATAACTCCACCACACTTATCAATTCTCTCAATAAATGTCAAGGGACTGAACTCATCACTGAAGAGGCACAGGTTGGCTGATTGGATTAAAAAAAAAAAAAAAGCACAGGCTATCCATATGCTTTCTTCAGGAGACACACCTAGCTCTGAAGGACAAATCAAGGCTCAGGGTTAAGGGATGGAAAACAGTATTTCAAGCAAATGGAAATCAGAAGAAAGGAGGGCTTGCAATACTATTTTCAGATAGGCAAATTTAAAGCAACTAGAGTTAAGAAAGACAAAGATGGACACTATATTCAAGTAAAAGGAATAATTCAACAAGAAGATATTTCAATTTTCAATATTTATGCACCCTGGCTTGGCGCCTGTGGCTCAAGCGGCTAAGGCCCCTGACACATACACCTGAGCTGGTGGGTTCGAATCCAGCCTGGGCCTGCCAAACAACAATGACAGCTGCAACCAAAAAATAGCTGGACATTGTGGTGGGTGCCTGTAGTTCCAGCTACTTGGAAGGCTGAGGCAGGAGACTCACTTGAACCCAGGAGTTGGAGGTTGCTGTGAGCTGTGATGCCATGGCACTCTACCCAGGGGGACAGCTTGAGGTTCTGTCTCAAAAAAAAAAAAAAAATTATGCACCCAACTTAAATGCACCCAGATTTAGGAAACAGACCTTGATGAGTCTGAGCAATAAAATATCCCATAACACCATAATAGTCAGAGACTTTAACATTCCTCTGACAGAACTTGACAGATCCTCTAAACAGAAACTAAACAAAGACACAAAGGACTTAAATGTGACCCTAGAACAAATGGGATTAATAGATATATACAGAACACACCATCCCAAACCTAAGGAATATACATTTTTCTCATCAGCCCATGGTACTCACTTCAAAATTGATCACACCCTAGGATACAAATCAACCCTCGGCAAAATTAGAAGAATAGAAATTAAGCCTCATATCTTCTCAGAAAACAAGGCAATAAAAGTAGAACTCAAATCCAACAAAAACGTTCATCCTCACACAAAAGCATGGAAATTAAATAAGCTTAATGCTGAATGATGACTGAGTTTAGGAAGAGATACAAGAGGAAATAATTAAATTCCTCAAACATAACAACAATGAAGACACAAGTTTTCAAAACCTGTGGGAAATAGCAAAAGCAATATTAAGAGGGAAATTTATCACGTTAGATGCCTACATTGGAAAAACAGAAAGAGAGCACATCAACAAACTCATGAACCATCTTATGGAATTGGAAAAAGAGGGACAATCTAATCCCAAGCCTTGTAGAAGAAAAGAAGTACCCAAAATTAAGTCAGAGATGCATAAAATTGAAAACAAAAAAATCATTCAGAAAATTAACAAAACAAAAACTAGGTTTTTCAAAAAAATAAATAAAGTTGATAAACCTTTGGCCAGATTATCTAGAAACAGAAGAGTAAAAATCTCTGATAACCTCAATCAGAAATGATAAAGGGAAAATAACAACAGATGCCACAGAGATACAAGAGATTATCTCTTGATTAAGTCTGAGTACTATAAGAAACTCTGTGCCCAGAAATTTGACAATGTGGAGGAAATGGATCAATACCTGGAATCACACCAATTCCTTAGACTTAATCAAGAAGAAATAGATCTCTTGAACACACTGATTTCAAAAACTGAAATAAAGGAAAAAACAAAAAAAACTCCCAACAAAAAAAAAAAAGCCCTGGTCCAGATTGCTTCACACCAAAATTCTATTAAACCTTCAAAGAAGAGCTTATACGCATACTGCAGAAATTATTCCCCAAAAAATGAGAAGAAAGGACTCTTCCCCAACATGTTTTACAAAGCAAACATCACCCATACCAAAACCAGGATAAGACTCAACCAAAAAGGAGAATTTCAGATTAGTTTCATTAATAAATATGGATGCAAAAATTCTCAATAAAATCCTAACCAAGAGATTACAGCTGCACATTAAAAAAAAGTCATTCATCATGATCAATTTGGTTTCATCCCAGGGATGCAAGTCCATAAACGTAATTCACCATATCAACAGAAGAGAAAACAAAGACCATATCTTCTCAATAGATGCAGAAAAATCATTCTATAAAATTGAGCATCCTTTTCTAATTAGAATTCTGAAGAAAATAGGGATAGGTGGCACATTTCTTCTTCTTCTTCTTCTTCTTCTTTTTTTGTAGAGACAGAGTTTCACTTATAGCCCTCTGTAGAGTGCTGTAATGTCATAGGTCACAGCAACCTCCAACTCCTAGGCTTAGGTGATTCTCTTGCCTCAGCCTCCAAAGTAGCTGGGACTACAGGCACCCACCACAATGCCCTGCTATTTTTTTGTTGCAGTTTGGCTGGTGGCTTTGAACCTACCACCCTCAGTATATGGGGCTGGCACCGTACTCACTGAACCACAGGTGCCATCTGTGACAAACTCATAGCTAATATTACACTGGATGGAGTAAAACTGAAAGCTTTTCCACTCAGAACTGGAATCAAACAAAGCTGTCCTCTAGCACCACTACTATTCAACGTAGTGCTAGAAGTTCTAGCTAAGACAATCAGTCAAGAGAAGGAAATAAAGGGCATCCAAATGGGGACAGAGGAAGTCAAACTCTCCCTCTTTGCCAATAATATAATCTTTTACTTAGAAAACCCCAAAGACTCAACCCCAAGACTTCTGGAAGTGATTAAAAAAATTACAGTAAATGTCTCAGGATATAAAATCAACGTCCACAAATCAGTAGCCTTTGTATATGCTAATAACAACCAAGATGAGAAGTGAATCAAGGGTACAATTCCCTTCACAGTAGCTTCAAAGAATATGAAATACCTAGGAATATACCTAACAAAAGAGGTGAAGGACCTCTATAAAAAAAAATTATAAAACCCTAAGAAAAGACATAGCAGAAGATATTAACAAATGGAAGAACATACCATGCACATGGCTGGGAAGAATCAACACTGTGAAAATGTCTATACTTTCCAAAGTAATCCATAGATTTAATGCAATCCTCATAAAAATACCAACATCATACTTTCAAGATTTGGAAAAAATAATTCTTCTTTTTGCATAGAAGCAGAAAAAAACCCATATACTCAAGGCAATTCTTAGTAATAAAAACCAAGCTGGGGGCTTCTGCCTACCAGACTTTAGGCTGAACTACAAGGCCATAGAGATGAAAACAGCATGGTATCAGCACAAAAACAGAGAGATAGACATCTGGAGCTGCATAAAAACCAAGAGATGAAACTAGAATCTTACAGCCATCTAATCTTTGATAAAATGAACAAGAGCATACACTAGAGAAAAGAATCCCTATTCAATCAACGGTGGTGGGAAAACTGGATATACACATGTAAAAGACTGAAACCGAACCCACACTTTTCTCCACTCACTAAAATTGATTCAAGGTGAATAAAAAATCTAAGGCTTGAAACTATGAAAATCCTTGAAGAAAGTATAGGGAAAACACTTGAAGGTATTGGTCTAGGGAGAGACTTTATAAAGAACACTTCTGTGGCAATTGCAAAAACAACAAAAATAAACAAATGGGACTTAAATAAATTGAATATCTTCTGTACAGCTAAGGAGACAACAACCAAAGCAAATAGACAACCATCAGAATGGGAAAAGATATTTGCATATTATGAATCGGACAAAGGATTGATAACTAGGATCTATAGAGAACTCAAATTAATCAACATTAAAAAAGCCAACAATCCCTTATATCAATGCGCAAGAGAGATGAACAGAACCTTCTCTAAAGAAGATAGATGAATGGTAACAAACATATGAACAAATGCTCATCATCTCTAATTTTCAGAGAAATGCAAATCGGAACTACCCTATATATCACCTAACCACAGTGAGAATGGCCTGCATCACAAACCCTCAAAGCTGCATCTGCTTTGAGGGTTAATCATTGGGGTTAGGTGATATCATAGGGTGGTTTTGATTTGCATTTCTCTGAAAATAAGGGATGATGAGCACTTGGTCATATGTTTGTTACCATTGTCTATCTTCTTTAGAGAAGGTTCTATCATGGATTGGAGAGAAGGGAACACTTTTACTCTCTGCTGGTGGAACTGCAAACTAATACAACCTTTTTAGAAGGGAGTATGGAGAATCCTCAAAGAACTCAAATTAGACCTCCCATTTGATTTTGCAATCCACTACTGGGCATCTACCCAGAAGAAAAAGAATCATTTTATCATAAAGACATTTGCACTAGTCTATTTATTGCAGCTCAATTTACAATTGCCAAACTATGGAAACAACATAAATGCCTACCAATCCAGGAATGGATTAACAAGCTGTGGTATATGTATACCATGGAATACTATTCAGCCATTAAAAAATTTGGTGACTTTACATCTTTTGTATTTACCTGGATAAATGTGGAACACATTCTTCTTCATAAAACATCACAAGAATAGAGAAGTAAGAATCCTGATATGAGTACAATTGATGAACTAGTACATGGTAAGGGGTATGGAAAGGGGGGAGCAAAGAGAGGGAAGGAGGGAGGGGGTGGGAGGGTCACAGTATGTGACACACCTCTTGGAGGTGGGACATAATTATAAGAGGGAATTTACCTAACAAATACAATCAGTGCAACCTAGAACTTTGTACCTTCAATAAAAATTTAAAAAAATTATCAAAGAATGACTTTCCCTACCAGATATTAAAATGTATTTCAACTATAATAGTTAAACTACAAAAATAAAGGGACATAACAATGAAAGTGAAGAGACAATCTAGAAGAATTTCTATGTATGTAGAGAAATTTAGTTTGTGTTAAACGTGGCTTTTCAAATCTGTGGGAAAAAAACAGATCAACAAATAATGGTGGTGGAATTAGAAAATGGTTTGAACAGGGGAAAAAAAACCTGTTAGATTTCAAATTTACATCAGACTCCAAAATAAATCCACATGGATTAAAAAGTTAAAAAAATTTAATTAAGAAAAGGTAGGAGAAGAAAATACAGCTTATTTCTGTAACTGTCAGGGGTGACTGTACTAAGCATGATGCCCAAGGCAGAACCAGATTTGATAGATTTGACTATGAAAATCTATAGGGCAATCAATACCATAAAGCTAAAAGGCAAATGAAAAAGTAGGAAGAAATATTTGCAATAAGTAACAGAAAAAAAGCTGCATTCTTAAAATTTAAAGAGATCCAACAAGTGATTTTTAGAGACCAAAAATCCTAACCAAGGGATAGAATTGGAAATGTTTTCAAAGAACAAATATAAATAACTTATAATTATGCAAAAAATTTAACCTCATTAACAATTAAATAATGTATATTTTTTTAATGACAAATTATCATTCACCTATCAAATTGGCAGAGATCTATGAGAAGAATAATGGCCAGGGTGTGGGGGGCAATGGGGCACTGTTATACTGAGTGAGTCGAAGTAAAAATTGGTAAAAATGTCCAGCCGTGGTGGGAGGCCAAGGTGGGAGGATTGCTTGAGGACAGGAGTTTGAGACTACCCTGAGCAAAGTGAGACCCCATAGAAAACAATTAGCTGAATATTGTAGCAGGCACCTATAGTCCCAGCTACTTGGGAGGCTGAAGCAGGAGGATCTCTTGAACCTAAGAATTTGAGGTTGCTGCGAACTAGGCTGATGCCATAGCACTCTAGCCTGGGCAACAGAGTGAGCCTCTGTCTCAAAAAAATAAATAAATAACTTGGTAAAATTCTTTTTGGATGGCAATTGGGAAATACATACTTTTTTTTAAGTGTATACCCTTTAACTCATCCATTTCCCTTCCAAGAATTTGAAGGGAAAAAATTGGCCAATGCACAAAGATGTTCATTCCTTCAGTGTTCATTTCAGCGTTGTATATAAAGGTGAAAAACTACAATCAACTTAACATCAATAGTTTTAGAAGTTTTGTCATTTTGTTGTGGAATTCAATGCAACCATTCAAAATGGTAGCATTTGTTTATCATCAAGAAAAATGTTCACAAAATGTTATCATGAAAAAGAGTTATAGGCTTGATGCCTGTAGCTCAGCAGCTATACACACTAGAGCTGGCAGGTTTGAATACAGCCTGGGCCTGCCAAACAACAATGACAACTACAACCAAAAAATAGCTGGGCATTGTGGTGAGAGCCTGTAGTCCTATCTACTTGGGAGGCTGAGGCAAGAGAATTGCTTAAGCCCGAGAGTTGGAAGTTGCTGTGAGCACTCTACCGACAGCAACATAGTAAGACTTTGTCTCAAAAAAAGAAAGAAAGAAATAAAGAAAGAAAAAGAAAAAGAGTTATAAAATAGTATGTATAACATGACAGTATTTCTGTCAAAGAGGAAAAAATGAGTATTTCAGTGCACAGAAAAAAGAAGCCTGTAAGGATGTACACCCAGCACGATTAGTGGTTATCTCTGGGATAATAGCACTGTAGGAAACTTTTACTTTTGACTCCCTGTAGCCATAGTGTCTGGATTTTTATTTTAAAGAGCATGTATTGCTTTTTAAGAGGAAAAACAAAAAAGGTATTACCAGTGGTGTATAAAAAAAAAAAGCTAGCATTCTGGATAGGGAAAGCACATGAGAAAACTATCTAAATATCAACAAATGAAGCAGAGCCAAGAGAAGACTAGAAGAGTGTGCATGCATATACGTGTGTGTGCATGTGTGGGTGTGTTTAACAAGAACAGACTGTCTAGAAAGTTGTAACATAAGTATTCTTATGTTAAAATAAAAAAAAACAATTTTTTTTTTGAAACAGAGTCTCACTTTGTCACACTTGGTAGTGTGCTGTGCAACCTCAAACTCTTGGGCTCAAGCGATTCTCTTGCCTGGGCCTCCCAAGTAGCTGGGACTACAGGCATCCATCACAATGCCCAGCTATTTTTAGAGACAGGGGTCTCACTCTGGCTCAGGCTGGTCTCAAACCTGTGAGCTTAGGCAATCCATATGCCTCGGCCTCTCCAGTGCTGGGACTCAAGTGTGAACCATCACTCCCAGCCTTAAAAATAGGAATTCTTGAAACAAGAATTTTTGTTCCTTAAATAAGTATTCTTGAAACAGAAGGGACACGCTAATAGGAAAATACTAGATATTATACTTTCTCAGAAAACTGGGGTTGGAGTAACAGAGGAAGAGGAAAGTGAGGAAGTGAAAATACTCTAGAAGTCTGGTCCTATTTGGGTGGAAAGAAGAATGTCGTGGTAGGAAAACAGTATGTCTTCTTGGAGGTCATATTAAATGTCATGGGTACAAACAAAAGCAGGGTCATATGTAAGTTAAGAGAGCAGGGAAAATAAAGGCAGCCATCGATGGAACAGAAAATACTGCAGTGCTTCCAAATTATCACAAAAAAATTGAATATAGCAACTTGGGCCAACAAAGTTAAGAAAATACAAAATGAAAGAACACCATACAAATAATGGAGAAAGGAGTAAATTGCTATAGGGCTTTCTTTTAAATCAAGCAAATGGTTTGGATACATGCATTGTTTGACATCTAGCTGTTTTCCACGTGGTGACTTCTAACTAGAAGAGTTGTTACTGTTCCCTTCTACTAAGAATGGAAAAGAAAGACCAGGCAAACTGGAATAGAATTTTAGCTGATATGGATTTGCTGTAAACCCAGTCATTGCCATATGTTAAATTTTAAAAATTATATTGAAGAACTGAATCATTTGTGTAAAAATTTATTGTACAATATTATCCTGACTTCTTTGTCTCATAAGAATAGAGATAACTTTTACATATTATCACTAAAAAGGGGAAGGAGTTCTATTTCAACCCAAAGAAATACAGAAAAATATAATAAATTGCAAAATTCTTACATCTGTGAATTGTACTTTATATAAGAATAACACATGCAGAGAGGGGATGGAGTCTTCTCCCATTTCTCTTGTCTGTACATAAATGTATTACTTTATTTGTTCATTTCAATTATTGTCCCAAGGGAAGCTTTAAAAGCAAAACTCAAATTATTTCAGAGAAAATGAAGAAATTAATGAAAATTGTCCATTATTTAAGCTGTAACTAATCTTGACACTGAATAACATAAAGATGAAAAATCTAAATTTATGAAAACAAAGTCAAGAAACTTTTAAAACTAGCACATTTATTATATAAGTGAGTGTAGTAGGTTAAAAATAAAAGACCTCCAAAGATATATTCACTTCGTAATCCAGAATCGGTTAGTACTGCTTTATATGGCAAAAGATGTGACTAAATGAACAATCTTGTGAGGAAGAGGGTATTCTGGATTATCCAGGTGGGCACTAAATGCAATCCATGGGTCCTTATGTTGGGCACGTTGGCTCCCACCTGTAATACTAGCACTCTGGGAGGCTGAGGCAGGTGGATTCCCTGAGCTCAGGAGTTTAAGACCAGCCTGAGCAAGAGCAAAACCCTGTCTCTAAAACTAGCTGGGCATTGTGGCAGGCGCCTGTAGTCCCAGCTACTTGGGAGGCTGAGATAAGAGAATCGCTTGAGCCCAATAATTTGATGTTGCTGTCAGCTATGATGTCACAGCACTCTACCAAGGGTGACAAAATGAAACTCTGTCTCAAAAACAAATGAATGAATGAATGAATGAATGAATGCAATCACATGGATCCTTATAAACTATAGGCAGAAAGAGTTTTCACATCCACACAGAGAAGATGACATGAAGAAGGAAGCAGAACCTGGAGAGATGCAGCCAAGTCAAGCAGTGCTAGCATCCACCAGAAGCTTGAGGAGGTGAGGAGTGAATTCTCCTCGAGAGTCTCTGGAATGAGCATGGCCCTGTCCACACCTGGAATCAGACTTGTTGCCTCCAGAACTGCAAGAAAATAAATTGCTGTTGTTTGTTTGGTTGTTGTTTTCTGAGACAGGGTCTTGCTCTGTTGTCCAGGCTAGACAGCAGTGCCATCAGCCTAGCTCAGTGCAACCTCAAACTCCTGGGCTTAAGTGATCCTCTTGCCTCAGCCTCCCAAGAAGTTGGAACTACAGATGTGCCCCACCATGTCCACCTAATCTTTCTAATTTTTGTGGAGGTGGGGTCTCGCTCTTGTCAGGCTGATCTTGAACTCCTAGCCTCAAGAACTCTTCCCAGCTCAGCCTTCCAAAGTGCTATAATTACAAGTATGAGCCATTGCACCTGGCCAATTTCTTTTGTTTTAAGCCACTTAGTTAATGGCAATTTGTCATGGCATCCAAAGGAAACACACAGTGATGATTTAGAAAATTTTGTGTATACCATCTTTTGACTTCTTTAGACTAATTTATTGCAAATAGTGGTTCACAGTATAAGAAGACCTACTTCAAAAGAATCTATTGCTTGGAAAGTTTTGAGAGATCTAAGAAGAGCACCAAAGAATTAAGAAGCCAAGGACAAGATGGAAAATGAGACTTCACTAAGACAACAGAGGACCTAAGGGACAGATTATGTGGTTGCCCACAAGAGAGGCATCTGTGAAGAATTTTACTGTGTCAGGTACTGTGCAAGGAATAGTCATGCATAATCTTAATTAAAGCCTACAGTTATCCTAGAAAATAAGTATCCATATTATACTATTTATCAGATAAAGAAAGTAGGGCCAAAAAATCAAATGCTTAGTGCAATGATTTAAACCTAAAATAGCTGGATGCAGTGTCTGGCACCCGTAATTCAAACTTCTTAGGAGGCCAAAGTGGGCAGTCGACCAGGGGGATTTAGGACCAGTTTGGGCAACATAGGAAAACCCTATCTCTTATAAAAACAACTACAACAACAATGAAAACCCTAAAAAGATCTAAAGTCCTTGTTGTTTCTACTACTTTATCTGCTTCCATAACGTTTAGTAACAGAAGCATCACTAAAATATCACTATATGATATTACCTCTGTTCTCCGAGAGTCAGTCTCCGTTCTCTCATCTACTTTCAAGCATGAGCATTATGTCTTTGTCTACCTCACAGTTTTAACAAGGCTCAGTCTAGTGAGGAGCTACTTGGCAATGGAGAATAAACAAGCAGAAGGAAGGAGTCACGGGGTCAGAACAAACAGAAAAGAGAAGAGAAAACATAAATATGAATTAATACAATAAAGAGAAATACAGTCAATGGGGGAAAAAGATAACTTTCAAAGGCCACAAAAATGATTGATAAGGATAAAAAGGTAAACAGGCAAAAAAGAGATGAGAGGGACAGAAAGAAAATTTGACTAAATACAGGATAAAAATTAAATATTAAAATTCAAAACAATCAGGTCAACCCCAAATGTTAATAGCTGTAGTGAAAAATTCTCTTACATTAATTTCACCCAAACCTAGGCATAACAGAGAAAGTAATAATAGATGAAATACTTAAACAGAAAAAAAGGATTAAAATTTTGTAGTTTAAAAGATCTAAGGAAAAAATTCCCTATTAAAGGAAACAGACACACATTTCTCTGTCCCTCAATTTTTTCTAAATCTACTCCCACTGTCTGCCTATATAATTCCCTGCCAGAGCTTTGCAGCTGGTCCCCACTGAGGCTTAAGCAGCCTTCTCTCTGTGTTTCCATTTAAAAATCTTTATTTCAATAGGTGGGCCTAGAGCATCTGCACTTCAAAAATTACCACACAACTGATCCAAAATGATTGAAACAAAATTGGTTTCAAAAATTGCCCTTAGGCTGAAAAGAAGATGAAGGCTAACATTTCAGACCTAAAGAAACATTTATCACAATTCTGTGGTCTGTAATAGACTTCTGTAGTTGTAATAGAAATGTTGACAGCTTGTTAATTATAGAAATGCTTGTGAGCATCACTGTTATTCTTTTGAAAGACCTGACAAAAGAGTTTGGAGTTTTTTTTTTTTGTACTTAAACTAAGCCTTACAACACCTCAAGTCTAATCTCTTCTCCCCCAGAGGCGGTATTCAGGCCCATTTTTCCTGCTAGTATGTACTATGTTAACTCAGGGAAAGTCTTAAATAACCCCAGACCCCAACAGTTTCCAAACCCCAAAGAAGACAAGGGAAGTCCTAGAGCCACATTTTTTATTCAGGGGCTTTTTAGGGTTCCTAAAAGTTATATCACCTGACAAGACCCATAATAGTTTAAATCTCTCTTAGATCCTTGAGCTAGTGTGTACCCAACTCTGAAAATCACACATCATGAAACACGTAGTAGATATTAATAAATAATTGTGTGTGAGTCAGATCTTCTGCCCTGAAACTCAACTGGAATTTAACTATCTTCCTTGGGTAAGGAAAGCAAGCTATATAATAAACAAAAGTTTGAATTTGTGTTTTAAACCTATGTCTGCCACTAATTAGTTATGTAATATGGACAATCATTTAACCTCTTCCGCCTTCATATTTTATTCATTTGTAAAATGGGAAAAAATGGTCAATAACTTTCAACCATTGTCATATGTCCCACCAATTACTCAAAGAACATAAGAGGTCAGACAATTAAGTTCCCCACTCATCCTAGAAGAAGAGCTGCGTGCCTCATTACTGAACCTCACTCAGGTCACCTGGGAGGTAATGCCTATGGGAAGCTAGGCACCAATGCAGCTCCTAGTCCACCCTTCAAAGCCGTTTTTCTAGGAAGAGTTCTCCAACTTAATTGTCAGACCTCACACAATGACAGCTCTGATGAACATTCCAGAGAAAGAGTTCAAAGATGATAGAAACAGGGGTGGCTCCTATAGCTCAAGGAGTTGGGTGCCAGCCCCAAATACCAAAGATGGTGGGTTCAAACCCACAAAAACTGCAAAAAAAAAGATAGAAACAAAGACACTACTCTTCCCCCAGATATTTGTAGGCTCATAAGAATTTAGTTGCTATAAGTATCAATTATAGCAAATTTTAAGAAAAAACAAAATTTCAGTAGGTTCTTAAAAACATATTTTACTAATATGGCCTAGACCCAAAATAAAATTAAAAGTGCACCAAGTCCTTTGAAAGTGCTTTAAGTCTAGAATAAACAATTTTAGCAGGTTTTATATGTCTGTGACTTGTGATTATTTTGAGAGCCTTTAAAGCAGGGTTCTTCACAGTAGTGTTAGTGACTCTGAGGCAACAGAGTAATTGGGTTTACTGCCAGGTGTTCAGCAGCATCTCTGCCCTGCACCCACTAGATGCCAGTTGTGACAATCAAAAATGTCTTCAGATATAGTTGAATGTCCCCTGGGAATTGGGAAGGGGAGAAAATTGCTTCCAATGGAGAATTGCTACTTTGAAGCATAAGATGTTACCCAAGTGTTTTTTAAATACTGCAATATTTTAAAAGTACTTTCTACCAATCAGCTGGATCAGCTCAGTGAATCTAAGTATTTATTGAAGGCTAATGCCTCTATTTGACTTTACAGTACTTGGAAAGGGAATTATAATTTACTACAGATATAATACATACACGGCACATAGAGTTTAGTGTGAATAATGTTTGGTTCAACCCAGAAAATATTAAACAACTTACACTCTTTCACTGTACTGAATTTTAAAGTTTCCATGTGTATTTCAGAAGGATATTTTGATCTTGGATTTGAAGATAGTGAGAAATGGCCTGCTGGTGAAAAAAAGCAATAATATTCCAGTAGAGAACCATGAATTAATCATTTTTCAGTCATTCAATATATGTTTCATTATTGATAATAAAGTGTTTATGAGTGACAGGCTGGCTGCATTTTTAAGCATTAATCCTTCGGACAAGAACTCAAATTCCAAGCTGTATTTGTGTTTAGTTCTGTGCACATTTAGCCTTTCCATAAAGAAGCAGAAAAAAGTGAATTTAAGACTATACTTTATGTTACTTGTAATATACTCTTTGGCTGAAAAACAAATTCTCATTTAAATGTATTGAATCAACCATAGACTAGCTGTCAACACACAATTGAACAGGCAGCCTAACATTAAAAAAAATTACTGCTAATTAATCATTCCTTTCAAATAGCATATTTTTCCACATTTAAACTTGCAAAAAAATTCCTCCACTTAACAACATAAACAATTGTGCATTATTTTAAAGTGTCATTAAATGTGCAGGTGAGTTATACCAAAATAAAAACAAAATATTCTAATCTCTTAAAATCGGATCAATATTTTAATGGTAATACTGTTTTGCCAATTAAATTTACGGAGGCAGGAAATCTACACAACATTTCTGAAATAGTGTTTGTTCTCTGTACACAATGAAGAGGCTTCTCTGCTCTTTGTTACAATCGAGGTACATAATGGCAGGGGAAGAATGCATGAAATAGAGCAATCTACCTTAGGGATTTATTAGGATAGTTAGGGCTTTAAAAATAGGACATTGAATTCATTCCATAATATGAAGATCTGCACCATTAAATACACAACAAACGTACATTTGTATTTATGTGTATGGTATCATCTGAAAGTCAAAATACTAAATTTTTAAGTAAGTGTTTGAGAATGTAAATTTTTAATACTGTAATTTCAAAAGACTAGAATGCCTTTTAAAACTTCCTAGATTATTTTTACATTCTTTAAAATTAAGTTGTATAAATACAAGGTAATCATCTATACTCAGCTTTGAGACACGGGAAAGGGGAACCAAGATCTCTTCTCCCAAAGTCCAAATCAACACACACAATAGACCGGGAGCCTCATTGTATTCCAGTCTGTGACTGTCAGATGCAGCACAAATGTCTTTACCAAGGAATTCAGATAGACTCAACTGCTACATTCTTAAAATCCCTAAGTGAAATTGTGTGGGAAAGAAAACAAAAACACATCATTTTTAAAACAAAAATAAAACAAAAACACATCATTTTTTAATTTCAGATGATTGACATAGGAAAAGTCAAAGAAAAGATAAAACAAGATTGGAATTCAGAGATTTAAAAGTATGGACTTCTAAAACCCTGCGTGTCTCTGGCAAACGTGAAGTACAGTTCAGGGGGCATAACCAGAGTTCCGTGGGTCTCTACCTGGGAGAGGAAGGGGAGAGTAAGACTCAAGTTCCACTCTGAGCTCTGCAGATTTCTGGCAGGGACCTCGCAACTCCCTGGGGGCACTTTGCTTAAATCCAGAACTGAACAGTTAGAGACAGAATCGTGCGTGGGCATTGTTTTCTACACACTCATTTCTCCCATAACATTTTGACTGGAGAAAGTCGAATACATGTCTGTGGATTCTCAGCAAGAAGCAAGCGTCTGCCCGGGACCTCGCGTGGGAGCCACCTGGGCAGGCCACAGGCCCGGGCTGCCGCTGGGCTCTGGCTCTCCGGATCGCCTGGTCGAAGGCAAAAGGAAAACGAAGTGTGAGGTGAGGCATAAAGGGGCTGCCACAAACCCCGAAATTGGTAAGAGAAAATAAATCTACCGTTTTGTAAAATTAAGACCAAGGCGGAGGACCAGCGTTCCTTGGCTAACCTCAGAGAAGTGAGCTGGAAGGGTGGGGTGAGGATCACCACCGTCTCCACAGCAGGCTCATTGCTAAGGAACCGTGAGGCTCCGCTCTTTCCAGGGTTGGGGGCTCGACTCACATATTTCTTCCTGTTTGTTTCTTCCCCGAGTGAGGCTGGTGAACAAATAAGTGATTCCAGCGTGTCTGAGAATTATTTTCTTTGCATTAATAAAATTTAAAGTCCTTGACGATGGCGAGAACAGAATCTCCTGCCCGTAGACCCCGACCTCCCGGTGCTTCTCGAGCCCCTCCCGCCGGGGACACGGCTCCAGGGCCGCCGCCGAGAGCCCGCACTCCCTTCTGGGGGCTCCGGACTGCGAGCCTCGCCTCCGACGCGCCGTAGCCAAAGCGCCTTCTTACCTAATATTCGCAGAACTATTGTCCAAGAAATGGGCCATACAATTATTATTCCCATTTTCTGGATGAGGCACCTAGACTCATAAAATTAACATGAGCCGCACACAAAAGACTAAGGGTAAGGCGCCCCGCTCTCCCTGAACAGCCGCCCGCAAACTGTGCAGGGCGCTGGAAGGCGTGGTCCGGAGCTCGCCTTCTCCCACCTGCCGCGCTGGGCGCAGGGGCCGGTCCTCTCTGTAAGGTCTCTGAGGACCCACGGCCGCTCTGCTGGAGAAGGACCAGGCTGCCCCGCGAGTCTGCGAGCAGGAGCCGACAGAGAACCATCCGGCGAGGAAAAACACATCTCTGCAAACTGCATCAAAGCTTTCCTTGACTCGCCAGAGGGTCTGGGAACGCCGCCTTCCCGGGGGCTGGCTCCATCCCTGCCTGGCCCTCCAGGCCTGAGTTTTCTGCACTGCAGACTCTACTCTGCCTGAGTGTTCTGGGCCCTTGTATGCTTTGTTTCTCACTAAAATTTGTCCTTCAGGCTGATTCCCAAGTCGCTGCAAGCCAGAGATGGTTTATGCTTTGCCATTATCTTCATTGCCCCCTTTATTTTGCCCCTGCCCTGTCTTATTTCAAGAAAATGAGCTCTTAGAAAAGAAAGCCTCTCCGTTGAGGCGGCTGGCAATCTCATAGAAATGATGTAAATGGTTGCAGGGCCTTTTTCTTCCCCTCTGCTATTTTTTTTTTGAGTGAACTGTGAAGATCTGTGAAAATAATATCAGGGTTTTCCGTCAGAACGAGCTTTGCCCTGCACTCAGGCGTAGCATGATCTGACCCGACACCTCCAACCATCTGTGCTATCTATCTGCCTTCTGATTTACCAGATCTGTACAAGCCGCATACAAATTGTACTTGATACTAAAGAAAAGACAGTCGGGCCCAGTGCAGTTCGTGGTGAACATCTCCATCAGATTCCTTCTGGGGCTGGGCCTTCTGAAGACTGGTGTTTTAGTTGAACACTCACTCCTACCAATTATTTTCTTTAGTACCAAAAAAGATTTCTACCAAAGGCCCAGATGACATGGTGGTTTCTTTGACCCAGGACTGGACTGTCTATTGGGAATTAATAGAAGTTTCCAATTCAATCTACTAGCCTGCAGTCAGGGCCACCAAGAAGGCCCTTCCTTTATGCAGGAATGGTCAGTTGTCCATCAGCACAGGCAGCCCTTTCTAGGACACCCTTTGCCCCTTGCCCCAAATCGTTGTGGACTGCCCTTCTGCATTGATTTTACTGAATTGTTTGGGGGCTAAAAAAGCCAAGGTTGGAGTTTCTATCTCCAGCTCCAGAGTTATGTGTATGTTCCAACACAGACCAGCAAAGTTAGCCTGCAAGAAGAGCAGCAAACTGATATTTTAAGAAACAACTTGGAAATAAGCTTTTAAGTAGCTGTCCTGACCTACCAATGACTTCTCGCTCTAGATGTGGCTATACTGCGCATTTGTTCAAGTCCATTAAACTGTGGGGGTGGGGTGGGGTGGGATAAAAAGCATAATCTTTATTTGGGTGAGAGGACCCTTCGGCAACCCCCCCCCTTTTCTTGATATGTTTGTGACCAGCATCTGTTGGGTGTCAGCGTACCCTTGCTCTCATTTACAATTATTTTACTGGAATAGAGTCCAAACCTCTACCAGTCTCCGATATCCAGTAAGCTGTTCCCTCAGCTGGAGGTTTGCTACCCACTCAGCGGCCTGGGCATCTGGAAAAGGGGGAAGGAAGGCCTGCAGAGAGGAGTACGTGGAAGAAACGAGAAGCTACGCTTCTCCCTCCCTCACCCTTCAAGGCTTGCTGTTTCGTTATAACTAAACGAGCGAATTATCATCGGAATATTTCGACTTGGCCCCGTCCTCTTTGTCCTCTGCAGACCTTCCACCTCGACTGAGTCCACACTGCGCCAAAGAGAATCTCTGCAGCTTCACTGCCTCTTTGGTGGGAAAAAAAGGAGGAAGGGGTAGAGCTGGGGGGAGAAGGAGTGAAACGCTGTCGCGCTCGCTTCTGTTTTCCTCCCAGCCACTCGCGCGTCTTTCATCCATCCTCTAGGTTCTGCTAAACTGTGAGGAAAAGTCCACGGGCTCAACGGCGGGCGCTGTCGAGCGCGGGGAGGTGCTGAAATGACCCGGGCGCGCTGGGCGCAGCCTTGATTGGCAGAGCCGACTGGTGACTGACAGGGGGTCTCCATGGCGCCCGCGCCGCCAATCCGCCCACCCCAATAGCTGCAGCCTGCCTGCCAGCGCGCCGGAGCCAAGTCCAGCCGAACCCCTCGCCGCCCAGCTCGCATCTCTCCAGCTAGGGCCACTTGCTCCCGGCCGTCCCCACACCGCCACCGCCCCCCTCCCCCGGGCTGGCCGTGTGTTCTCGCTGCCCCAAGTCGCCCCACCGATAAGAGCCTGGCGCACCCGGCCAGGTTCGCGGGTTTCTGCTGCTTGTCCGGCTCCAGGCTCAGTGCCCCGGCCGCCGCCGCTGGCGTTGCCTCAATGTTCCAGCTGCCCATTTTGAATTTCAGTCCCCAGCAAGTGGCCGGGGTATGCGAAACCTTGGAAGAGAGTGGCGACGTGGAGCGCCTGGGTCGCTTCCTCTGGTCGCTGCCCGTGGCCCCAGCGGCCTGCGAAGCCCTCAACAAGAACGAGTCTGTGCTGCGCGCGCGAGCCATTGTGGCCTTTCACGGTGGCAACTACCGCGAGCTCTACCATATCCTGGAAAATCACAAGTTCACCAAGGAGTCGCACGCCAAGCTGCAGGCGCTGTGGCTTGAAGCACACTACCAGGAGGCTGAGAAGCTTCGCGGACGGCCCCTGGGACCGGTGGACAAGTACCGCGTAAGGAAGAAGTTCCCACTGCCGCGCACCATTTGGGACGGTGAACAGAAAACACACTGCTTCAAGGAGCGCACGAGACACCTGCTGCGCGAGTGGTACCTACAGGATCCCTACCCTAACCCCAGCAAAAAGCGCGAGCTCGCCCAGGCAACTGGACTGACCCCCACACAGGTGGGCAACTGGTTCAAAAATCGCCGACAAAGGGACCGTGCGGCTGCAGCCAAGAACAGGTCGGTACCTTAAGGCCTCGGCGCTTTGCCGGCACAGGGGAGGTGGCGGCGGGTGGAGGCACTCCTGGAGCCCTTACATAACAGTCCTGGTGACTCCAATTCAGCAGGATTGGAGACCACAGTCTATCTTGCCTTATGAGCGCACACTGCGTTCTGGGCTGCTGGACCGAGGTTCCCTCCCTGGCTCGTGGTTCCCCACCCTCTCACTCTTGGTGCCTTAGGGCAGCTGCAGCAAGCAGCTGGGTCACCAAACCAAGGCTTCATTGGGGGTGGAGAAAGAAGCAAGAAATAAAACTTAAAATTGCAGAAACAATTAGGGACCGCAAGACATAAAGCCAGTTCTTGTAAGCCTGGGCCGAGGGTCCTAATATTGCGTGAAGCCTGGCTTATTAGCAATGTGTCAGTTTCGTGTTAATTATCATTTTCAAAGCCCAGGTTCTCTTTAGTGTATTGAAAATAATTTTCCATGGACTCCTGTGTGGAAGAAGTGGGAAGTTTGAGTTTTCCTCTTCCCACAGCGGACACCCTTGTGTCAAAACAGCAAACTAGGCCGCCAAGGCTGTACATTCCCCGGAGCGTGAGTGGATCAGGATTAGCTAACCATTTTGGCACAGAGCGCAGCCTCATGCCCCCAGCCCAAACGCTCCGTGTAACCCCCACGCAACCCTTTCTGCCTTTAGTTTGGGCTGAACTGGTTCCAGGAGCAGACTCAGGTGTGAGCCCCAGACACACGCACCACTGGGAAGGGGGTCCAGGTCCTGATCTGTCCTTGTCACCTACGCCTCAGCCATTCCCTGACAATCCTGTAAATCTCCCCAAAGCGGACAACTACCTGGAAAGACGCTGTAAGCCCAGCATCTCAAAGACGGGGAGATGAGGAGCTGATGAAGGGAGTGACCGAGAGCGGGGCACAGCTGTGGGGTCCGCAGAGAGGCGGCTGGGGACTCCAGCGCGACCTCCGTTGCCTCGCCTTCCCTACTCTAACTGCTCAGTCAAGGAAGGGCCTCTGGCCGCTAGGCTGGAGGGACAGAGCAGACGAAGGACGGGAGGGAGTGGAAGACTGGTGGCTGTGTTGCGATGCGCTGTGACCCGGGTCTCCTTTCTTCTCATAGACTCCAGCAGCAGGTCCTGTCGCAGGGTTCCGGGCGGGCGCTACGGGCAGAGGGCGAGGGCACACCGGAGGTGTTGGGAGTCGCCGCCAGCCCAGCCGCCAGTCTATCCAGCAAGGCGGCCACGTCGGCCATCTCCATCACGTCCAGCGACAGCGAGTGCGACATCTGAGCTGCCCACTCAGAATGCTTAGTAACAGAATCTGGTGTAAGAACGAGATAAACAAAATGAGCGAGGGAGAAAGGATGAGAGAGCAGCAAACCCAGCGCCAGCGAAGCCAGGTGACCAGGGACCCGCGGGCTTGGGGTGCAGTGTGAGCCCAGAGGTGAGCCTGACTCCACTGGTGCCCTTTGGCGGAGACCACACGGGTCCGCGGTGAGGCCTGACCGTTTTGCTTTTTCCCAAGGAAATTACTGCAAAGACGCCTTCAGAACCGGAACCGAACTATAAGCTAAGCGCTTGCCCTGAGTCTCTCCATGGGTATTTCACGGCAAAGGCACACTGTTACATATGTATAACTTTTGCTTTAAAGTTTTTTTTTTTAACAAAACATATATGCTGTTTATTTACTTATTTAAGAGACTGCCATGGTAGGTTTCTCTGTAGCTAGGGGAACTTCCTGCTTTTAAACAGGCAGGCTGGCGCTGATGGGTTCTTTGTGGAGAAGCCAAACAATAAAACAACCTGGTGAGCAACCTTTCTTAATTTAGGGAGCTGCTCTCAGATTCCTTAAAAAAAAAAAAAAAAAGCATTCCCTTCGCTGGCAGGGACCTTTGTGCAAATGGTCTCAGGAAAGTCTTCTATCTTTTTCGTTTTCTGGTGTTTCCTGGTATTATTTTTAAAAACAGGTGATAGATCCTGACCACCTCCCACATCAAGTTATATGTATGCATGTATACACCTACACACATACATACCCATTATGATGCATTTCAGCCTAGGAGCTGGCAAATGAGCATGCCCTGTAAAGCAATTCCTTACATGCCCAGTATAGACAACTATGGTTTTTATCCAAGTGTCAAAGGTTTTCAGAAACAATTTAGGAAGTTAAATGCTGGGACTCGAGTATTAATAGTAAATCCTATTTTACAAAAATGCAAAACTATCCTGGTACAGGCTCTGCAGCTAGAAAGGCTTCCAGCTCCTCTGAGGCCCTCTCCCATATGAATAGCAGTGGGCACCCATGATCATTTTAAAGTGAACATATTCTGCATTTATGATTGTGCTTTTATTAAAATAAGACAAAAGACAAGAAGAGAGGATGTAAGTAGCCAGCATCTTCTTGCTGCAGAACCAGGTTTTAATCAAGCTACTGGTTTTCCAAGAGAGATACTGAAATGGGGGGAAGGATGCAATCACATTATATATAAAACAAGGCTGCAGAGAAATGACAGGCATTTTGAAAAACTGATCTCTAAGAAAAGAAAGAAAAACTACTGATCTCTACATTAAATAGGAAACAAGTCATCGAGGGCCTCATTGTCCTCATAATGGCCTCAATTAAAAATATAAAATACTCTTAGCACTTAATTTTTCCTTGTTCACCAGCATGTGTTCACCCCCATGCACCTGTGCAGATAAGCACACGCACCACCAAAACACCTCTGCTCTTGCACTAAGAAAGTAAATGCTATCCAGAGAGTCTCTAATTTTTCCGCTAGTAAAACAGATTGCATATTATAAAATTTGTCATTGATCTTTACATCACTTGAGCTGGACTTCCCTTTCCACCTTCCCCCCTTTAGTTTTTTCCTGTTGCCTCTCTGTCCTTGTAAGATGCTCTCCGGATCAGAAGCCTCCTAACTCTTTCACCAGAAGTGCCAAAGAGCAAATCAAACAAAAATGAGTGAAGTCATGGAAAACAAAAAGCAGGCAAGTGGCAAGATAGACAGTGGAATCCCAAGACAAGAGTAAGGATTTGACTTTTGATTTCTAAATCTTTTAAACAGATTTGGCTCCGTTGGGCTTTATGAATGGCGGTCATTGTGTAAGGCAGCCCTCATCCAGAGAATTCTTGAAAATCAAAACTCTCTTGCACAAGAGCTCTAGATGGAAGGAGATCAAGCTTGTGTGCTTCCCCAAATTGAGCAAATGCCCTTCTGTGGGTCCTGAAAGGCTAGGCTGGTAGAGCTCCTTCAAGACTCAATATTGTTTCCTAGAACTCCAGATAGTTCTTAGAATGGCAAAAAGCAGAAGGCCCTGACTTCCTTGTGAGGCTCTGAGGCACCCAGAGTGCAAAATTTAAGGAGGTCCTCAATCTCAAGATTATGCAAGTATGGCAAGCGGGACTGCGTGCCTCCTTAAGTTTTGCACTCTGGGTGCCTTTCAGGCCTCAGCCAGAATCTGCCAAAAAGCATCCCAGGATTTCCAGTCTTGTTCCTCAGCAACAACTCCTCCCTCCGCCCCCCATTCTAGCTATGGAGCTATCCAGAACCAGTATTTGGAGAAGTTCATGGGCAAATTTTACCTTTAAATGTATACTACCAGGTCCTGGAGGGATGATTAGTGGGAAAGGCCTTATTAGTGGGATGATGTAAAGGAATTTGAGCATTCTAAAAATCCCAACCCAGTCAGTTCAAATAATCGCTAACAGCAGAAGGAAATGTCAATCCTGCAATGTCAAGAAAACAGGGTAATACTGCTAGAAACTGAGGTTTCTCTTTACAAAATAATTTTTAATTTGATACTTAATTGCTTAGACAAAAAGATCAAACAGTGGCAGAGGATTTCTCTTCCTGCTTTTTCAAAAGCCTTTAGATTACAGTTACCATTTACTTAAATCACTATGTTGCCTATGGCTTACATTTTAAAGTAGCTATTCCGTTTCAATAATCTGGAGACTCACTTATCTAATTTCAATTTAGACTCTTAAGGGGGTGACACATTATAAGATTTTTAAAATGTTAATTTGAAACCAGGTGGCACCTAACTGCCTTTGTGAATAATCAAACATGTGGAAATGAATCAAAATTTTCAAGGAGATTTATTTTATTTTAATCGGTTCAAATCTTCCCATGGATATGAGAAGGTTTTCTTTTTAAGATTTTTTTTTTATGTCGGTTTCATTTTAGTTTAGAGAGAGTTAAAACAAGAAAAATCCAGGCAGTAGCAGTAGCAAGGCTGATGGTTTCTGAATTTGGGGAATCTTCATACGACGCGTTTCCTATCTTTCTCTTCCAGGCATTCTTCTGCCACAGTTTCCCAAAAAGCAGTTCCTCCAGCAGAGTGGAAGCAAGTATTTTTACATTTCAGTGGAATGTAACCTAACCAATGTGAGGATTTTACCCCAAGCCCCCGCTTCGTCTCTTCTAACAGTTTATAAATACTGTATTTCAGCCACATTTCATTTCCACCCACAAGGCGACGGCCCGGCTCCCCCAGCACCGCAGTCCCTCTGGCCTGCTCTTTAACGACCCACTCAGTTTCCCCCGTCGCTCCCCCTTTCCCTTCACCAGTTTGTTTATAAAAATCTGGCAGGGAGGGGACGAGTGGCTGGGCTAGGGGAGGGCTTGCTCTTTGTTTACATTAAACAAATGACAGGCAAAGAGCTCAAGCAAAGTCTTCCTTGACCTCCTTTTCTCTCCCTAATTTTAACAAAAAGGAAAAAAAATATTGTACCCAAAGAGAACGTAAATGGGGCAGGAGGAGAAAAGAAGCAGCTTTTCGCCCCATTCAGCCGGGACGCGGGAGCGCGGACCATTTCCGCTCCCACTGCGAGGCGGGGCCGGGGCGGCGGTGAATGGGGGTCTGTGGAGCGGCCCGCGGGGCTGTCAGGCGGCTCTGCGTAATCAGGGCTAATGACGGCGGCTGGGCGCTCGGCGGGACAAAGCGCGGGGCCGCGGGGTTTTGTCAGCCTGAATGGCTAATAGGTTTGCCTGTGAGCGGCGAGGGGGCGGTGTCGGGAGGAGGCGGCGGCTAGGGGAGAAGGGGTCATTGTCCGCGCCCTGGCCCGGGCGCCGAGGCGTGTCCCCGCGCCGCGCGGCCGCCGGGGAGGCGGCGGCCGAGGCCCCCGGAGGCCTGCTGGGAAGCGGCGGCGCGTGTGGGTTCCCCTGGGGAGGCGGCCCTGAACTTTGCTCCCAAGAAGCCCAGGCTGGGCCCTCCGTACCCGGGAGGGCGAGTCCTTCCTCTGAGTCCCGGATCGCGTCGCTGGAGAGACTGAACTCGGCGCACCCACCTTTTCTGTCCAGCGCCCTGGGCGCGAGCTCGCGGACGTGCAGGCCTCGAGCCACTCCTACTGTGGGACTGCCTGACCCCGTAGACGGAGAAGGGAAACCTCTCAAAACCTGGGGACCGGGATGGGATTCAATAGCAAAGCTAGGTGAGAGAATGAACAGGCAGATGCGCGCTCCGGCGGCCGCGGAGGCGCGCGCTCGCCCTCGGGCATCTGACGCCGCGGCGGGAGCCCCAGGCGAGGGCAGCCGCGCGGTCTGGGCCTGCGCGAGAGGCTGCCGCGCGTCCGGCCTGGGTCAGCCTGCGCCACCGCAGTGGTGGCCACCGGCTCTGGGCGGCGCCGAGCAAGTCACCGAGCAGGGCTGGGACAGCAGGGGACGTTCCGGAACCACCGAAGGGGATTTTCCGGCGCCGAGACCTCGAGGGGGCTTTGTGAGCCTGGCAGGTCCGGGGGTCGGCCGTCGAAGCGGACAGTAGGAGCTGCCCCTGCGGGGACCAGACGTGCGCGACCGCACAGTCGAACTGTGGCTGGCCGCCCGGGCCCCCTTCTTTCAGAAACCTTGAGGCTCCCATTTCCCGTTTACGGCCTTAAAGATCTCTCGGTCTAGTCCTGCCTTGTGGCCCTCTTTGCTAGATGTATTCCCAGATTTCTTTACAGTACCCTACCACAAGGGAACGCACTGGTTTCTTCCCCCTTTCACCTCCTTGTCTGGAGACAAAGGGGTAAGAGGGCGAACCCAGAGCTGCGCAAGCAGTTTCACACTCCGGTGCCTCTGCTAACGCTGTTTCCGCTGGCCCCTACCTCCACCGCTAACCTGTCAATCCACCAAGCCTACCCCACCTCCGCCAAGGTTTTCTTAAAGTAGTGGGCCCCACACGGAGAATCTTCACTTGTTCTTTAATGCTCCCACTGCACCATATCCAGACATCTGTTTTAGCGCTTGTAACACTCCGTTCATTTATTTATTTGTTTGACCCCCACCCCCACCCCCGTAGAATGTAAGCTCCTTAAGGGGCAAGGACACACACTTTCTCGTCCTTGTATTCCTAGCACCTAGCCTAACTAGTAGGTGCTCAGTAAATATTTTAAAACCAAGTCTTGATGGGTCCTCATCGAAAGCTGGCTGCTCTACATTTCTTCCAGCTCTGAACCCAATGTGAACAGCAAAAATGACTTATTGGCTGGGACTTTTATTCAGGTAAATCCTCCCAGCTCAGGTCGTGGGCTGATTTCTTGGTCAGGTTCTCTAGGATAGGGACCTCTTTCCCTCTGGGCATATTTGCTTTTCAGAATCCTGTGGCTTTGGGTTTCATACAACACGGTTCCCAGATATCAACATAGGAGTCATCCGTTAGGTTTTGAAATTTTTGTTACACTCCCTGAGCCCTATAAAACAGAATTCCTGATGTTTTTGACTGCTGTAGAATTATAGAGGTTTCCACTTTCCAGATATGCTATGGTTTGAATGTTTGTGTCCCTCCAAAATTCATGTTGGAACTTGATCTCCAAAGCAACAGTACCAGTATTAAGAAGTGGGGTTTTCACGAAGTGATTCACCACCCTCAGGGATGTAACTGGTACTGTATAAGAGGGCTGGGGAGTCCCTTAGTCCCTTTGTGTCCTTCCTGTCCTGCCTGTGAGGAAAGCACCATCTTAGAAGAAGGGAGAACAGCCCTTACCAGACACGGAACCTGCTGGATCTCTGATCGTGGACTTCTTCGCCTCCAGAGCTGTGAGAAACAAACTTCTATTATTTATCAATTACCCAGTCTAAGGTATTTCTATTTTGCGTCAGGAATGGACTAAGATGATAACCCTTTCTCTATCTATCCCCCTCTTCCCACAACTCCCACCTTTCCCCATTTTACTCTAGTCTTGACCTACAAATAAAAAAGTAATCAAAAGAATCACAAACTCAGACTAGTTGAACAATTTTAAGACAATGGACTAGCTTCCCATCCCCATACTCAGGCTAACCTACAGGGAAAAAACAAAACAGTGTTTTTATTAAAATCTTAAATCAGAAGAGCTCTGTGAAAATCTACTGGATAACAAACTCATCTCAATTTTAAAATATAATGGGAGGAAGCAAGTGAACTGTATAAAATTTTGAATTTCTCCTAAAATGAATACAATGCTGCCTTCTGTAAGGTCATTCTAGCCTGACACTGTCAGTTATAACCCCAGAACACTTGATTACTATTTGTTTTTCTCAATGAAGAGATTAGTCTTAAATTTTCTAACATAGAATCAATCACCTAAGTTCAGGTGGTGCACAATAATTTTGGTAATTAACATTCTGATTGGTGATAACCTACATTATGCATTTCAAACATTTTCAGATATTTAAGATTTCTATAAATTAAAGATTTGTCCATTTAATTAAGCACTACCTAAAGCATATTTTATTGCATTGGATATGTTCCTGATTTTCTATAAATTCCTAGTAAATAATGTATTTTAAACTGAAGACTTATGCATACGTATATAACTTATCTAAAAAATTATTTTTGCAGATAATCGTGACTATAGGAATCCATCAATTTAAAATAGTTGATCGAATAGGAAAAAGAAAACTATATTGTAAGCAGCCTATAGCAATGGCCTAGCATCTGAGGAAGTGGGATCACACAAACTAGCTTGAAATAAATACCTAATTAATGTGAATTTGGGCAAGTCAGTCCACTCTCTGACCCTCAGTTTTTACTTCTTCAAAATGGTATTGGTACTAGGCTGGACATGGTAATCACTTTGTGAGGCCAAGGTGGATAGATTGCCTGAGCTCACAGGTTTGAGACCAGCCTGAGCCAGAGTGAGACCTTGTCTCTAAAAATAGATTAGTGTTGTGGCGGCACCTATAGTCCCAGCTACTTGGGAGACTAAGGCAATAGAATCACTTTAGCCCAGAAGTTAGAGGTTGCTATGAACTGTAATGCCAGGGCATTGGCACTGGGGGGGACAAAGTGAGATTCTGTCTCAAAAGTAAATAAATATAAAATGGTGTTGATAATATCCAGGAATATAGAGACTGTCACTGGGGTAATACATATAAAACACCAGCACAGACCCCCACAAATAATTAACAGGGGTTCGGTGAGTAGAACTTCCCTTTTCCCATTTTTCCTGGTTAAATGCTAAGGCCAAAAATAAGCTGTATGATTCTCCTTAAAAATTGTTTTTAATTGAGGTTCTCTATATATTCGGAATATTCTTGAATTTAAATGCTAAATGCTGTCCCTGGTATAAAAAGCAGCTTCTGCTCAAACCACTGCCAGTAAAGAACCAATGTGAGTTGGTTTTCCGCTAATGCCAATGGATGGGCTTGTCCTAATGTGACATTATTCTTTCCTTGCCTGTTTACTCTGCCCTGGGCTGCTTGTCATCTACATGTAGCTTTTCAAAGGGAGCTTGGGCCATCCTGTGAATCAGCATAAGCCCCAATATAAAGGATAATCATTGAAAAGGTTAACAGCCTTTGGAGGAAAAATGCAAAACTCATTTCTTTGAGTAAAAGCAGCGTTCCCACTTTGCTGATGTGTGTGGCTCTTTATGGCTAATGTTAAAATTATTTCACCAGCACAGCACAATCTTACTTCCTCACAAGAACCCCATGAGGTATGATGGCATACATGGTGATTCCCAGCTTCCCAAGAGGGGCTCACACTACTTGGTCAAAGTCACAGGATCAGGAAAGAATTCAGACTTTATAGGCCTGAAAGCTTATATTATTAGGAGAGGGAGGGTAATATTTATGATTAAAGATACAAAATTAGTATGAGAAAAGAAATTACAACAATTATAAATTTTGTTAAGACTAGAAAATATGACCAACCCTCAAATCCAGACAAATATAATCATATTGTTAACTGTCTTATGTACCTCTAGAATAGTTTTCTCTCTGCTTTTTTCTCTGTAAGCTCCTTGATTCCTTCTTTATATGACAATAAGTTTAATGTCCTTCAAATAGAAAGATAATTTGATCTTTCTTTTAGTATGTGCTTATTTAAATATTTTTTATTATTGATAGTTTTAAAAAGTTTCTCTTGGCTTCATAACTCATTACTGGTAATACCATATACTATTTTTAGGATTACTATCTAATTTGGAAAAGCCTCAGGGAAGTTTCTTGCATATATGGGCAGTAACATTTTAGGATACTTCCAAGTTTCCTTGAATAATAACTCTTGAATATTGCCCCCTTTCTTGAACAATGATCTTAAATAATCATCGCATTGGCAATACACATTAACCTATTTTTGTTGTTGTTGTTGTTTGGGATTCATTGAAGGTACAAAGAATTAGGTTACACTGATTGCTTTTGTTAGGTTAAATTCCCTCTTAAAATTGTGTCCCACCCCCAAAAGGTGTGCCATACACCATGAGGCCCCAACCTCATTAACCCATTTGTGATCAAGGGTCCTACACATACATTTTGTGACAATAAATCAGCACAGCGGGCAGTAGGAACATTCCTGCATGACATCTTTTCCCCTGCAGTAGCTAGCAACTATATAAAGAATGACAGCAAACCCTATGACTATGTAACACTGAACTAAACGGAACTATATCCAAACTCAACTTCCCTTTATCTACCAGATCCCTGAAATGACTACGGTTTACTCCAGTGCTGCTTAGCACAAGGGGAAAAGAACGGAGAGAAAATAGGAGAGGAAAGAGACAGTGGTCTCTTATAATTAAATTACCTTATTTTGCAAATTACAGAAAAATGCCTGATGTTGTGGACATATTGCTAGGAACCCATCCATGGCCTTAGAAGAAGCCTGAACAAGTGAAGCATCTTAAAGTATAAGCAACATTTATTTCTAGGTGATTCTACCTCTGACCTGGCCCAGTGAGAGTATGTTGAGAACAGGTATTCTGACTACTGATTACACTCATCTATTACCTGACATATAATGTATTTCCCCATAAAGTTTTGACAAGATTACACAGAAAGCTGTTTTTAAAAATGACTTACTGATGGAGGAAAGGAGATATTAAGACTGCAAGTGGAGAGCTGGCCCTGGGTAGAACTGTGAGGGAGACAGGTCACAGCTTTAAACCTGGTTACCTTTCCTTTTCAGGGTCCATCTTGACTCCTTAAAGGAGCCCCATCCCAAGCTGTCAAAAGCCCTTCAGTGTTCTTTGCTCATTTATTAAAATCTATTCTCAGTTGCCACAAAAATCAGATAAACCAATTCACCAATAAACGTCAAATAGAGCTGCTAAAATCTCAATGAATTATCTACAGAAGGGGCAATACTTCCTAATTGCTAGGAGATAATTCAATAACCCCAATTCAGACATCACCAGTAGGCTAGTAGAAAATTATTTTTAGTTGGAAAAGAGCCAGCTACCCTACCACCATTCCACTGATGTAGATGACTGCTTTTTGGGTCAGATATCAACCAATATTAAGGATAAAATAAAGTAAAATCCATTTCAGACCCCTCACGATGCAACTTCTCTTTTTCTTCACCACCAAACTTCATGAGAGACTAACCTACACTCTTTGCCTTTACTTCTCTATATATTCATTCTTTAATGTTGTACAATCTGGATTTTACTTAGGTCTGACAATTAAGTTCGCAAACTCATCCTAGAAAAAGTCATCCTACATACCTCATTGCTGAATATTGCTTTCAAAGGTAAGCACCAATGGCAGCACCTAGTCTACCCTTCAAAGCAATGTTGGAACTCTTTCTGGAACGGCCATCAAAGCTGTCATCATACTGCCCTTCATGTCTTGAATATCACCAAAATGTCTTCTTTTTAATATTTCCTTACTCTTCAGGTAAAATAAAAAAGTTTTTGGAGGCCAGGTCAGGTAAGTAGTAAAATCTCTCTCATAGATAGAGATGAGCTGGTGTATTGTCATGATGCAAGAGCCATGACATGGCTGGTGAGCTGGTGTATTGTCATGATGCAAGAGCCATGACTTGTTGGCCAAGATTTCCAGTTAAGATTTTCCTCATGTTTTTCTATCAATATTTACTTGGTCTGCTATGCTTCTCACAGTTAACCAATGATTTTGATACACAATTTGACAAATTTTTACAATGTTTTCATCAGTTCTTCTTGTTACTGGCTGCACTGACCTCTCTTCATCAGTGATACTTTCTCTCCCCTAAGAAAAATGTTTAATCCATTTGTACAGCTGTTTTCTTCACAGCATTATCTCTAGAAAGTTGGACTAATACATTCCTGAACAACTTGCCAAGTTTAACAAGAAATTTGTGAATGTTTGCTGCTCTAGTTCAAGCACCAACATTCTCACAGCAGCACAGAGAAACATGCAACAATAGTGAACGCCACTCAGCAAGACACCACCATGCATCAGTACAAACATAACTGAGACACTGATATTCCAACATTATGAAGCCTTACCGAGTTGTTTGTACAGTGCTGCCAACATAAGCAACAGTGGCAAGTTCACAAACTTAATTTTCAGACCTCATAGGTCACTACATTAAAATGGTTGCCTGAGAGGTCACTCTGCTGGGCCCTCCAACCACTCGATCCATTGCTCTCCAACTGTAAAGAGGATCCTTTCCTTCTGAATAGGGCCAAGATTAGGTTGTGGCAAGCAAGTCAACTGAGGTATAAAATTTCAGAAGACACTCATTCTCGAGATCCTCTAAATCCAGGGGTGGCATATGAGAATAAGTAACTAAATTTTACACTTAGATGCCTCCCTTGCCTCACCCTAGTCTCTGCCTTCTTCTAAAACTTAAGTGCACTTCTCTTCATATTCAGAGCATGGTCTGCAATTCATTGCCTTCATGCCTTTGCTCATGATGCAGGTGTAAATGCACCTCCACGCTTTGTGGCTGACCTGCAACCCTTCCTACCTTCCTTCATCACAGGTGCCTTAAGGAACTGCTCCTCCCCAACTCAAATGTGTTTCTAGTTGAGGTTACCAAACAATACCTCCCACTCGGCTCAGCGCCTGTGGCTCAAGTGGCTAAGGCACCAACCACATACACCTAAGGTGGCGGGTTCGAATCCAGCCAGGGCCCACCAAACAGCAATGACGGCTGAACAAAAAAAAAAAAAAATAGCTGGGTATTGTGGCGGGCACCTGTGGTCCCAGCTACTTGGGAGGCTGAGGCAGGATACTTGCTTGAGCCCAGGAGTTGGAGGTTGCTGTGAGCTGTGATGCCACGGCACTCTATCCAGGGGGACAGCTTGAGGCTCTGTCTCAAAAAAAAAAACCAAAAAACCTCCCACTCAACCCCCAACCAGGCCTGTCCTTTCCAGAAATTTCTGAATTGGAAGGGAAGGAGCAGTTTTGTCTGTACTCATGGATTGAAAGCAGTAAGAATATGTTGCCATAGCCATATCACCTCTTATAGAAGGGAGCCTCAAGGAGAAGTAGGATAGAAGAAGAGGTGGAAAAGGCTAATGCTGATAAAAATCTTCGTATGCTATTGATTCAAAGTCAGCTGTAGTCTTATTGGTATTTGGGTTATAGGAATTAACATAATATCCTCCTCCAAATAGTTTAAGCTATAATTTTCTGTCACTTGCAAACAAGAGTGCTGAGACATCATATAGAAGGTCATTTCCTTTCCCTCACCCCATCTCCACAGGTATGTAGAGCCAACTTCATGGCTCATCTCTAAGACCATTTTCCTTTCAGGCCCTTCTTGATCCATGGAATTTAATCTCTGCCTTCTCTGAACTGCTGTGTCATCTCTCATAGTATTTAAGTTCATATGTTATGTCTCTCACTGAACTAGATTCTTCAAGGGCAAGATCCACAATCTTTGTAATTTTCCAAGAACCAAGTGTAGAATCTGCTACAGTAGAAAATCAGTAGATCTTTTCTGAATTAATGAATTAAATGAATGAATTAACATAACTAAAGGACAGTCAGAATCTTTCCATCTTTCAGGAAATTTTAGCCTGAATGAGCTAAAGTTCTTTCATAAAATGTTGTCCTAGCTGGGCATAGTGTGCATACCTGTAGTAGAAGGCTGAGGCAAGAGGATTGCTCAATTCCAAGAGTTTGAGACTGCTGTGAGCTATGATGCCATGGCATTCTACACAGGACAATAAACAAATAAACTGATTAATTAATTAAAATTAATAAAATAAATGTTTTTCCAAAGGAAAAATAAAAGAAGAAATAACCCACTGATTGCTGTAGAAAGACAGTGAATATAAAAGGGTGCCATATTTTTTTAAAGGTGGTGAGTAAGACTTCATATTTATATAATAAACTCTTTTTTTTTTTTTTTTGCAGTTTTTAGCCAGGGCTGAGTTTGAACCCACCACCTCCGGCATATGGGGCTGGCTCTCTACTCCTTTGAGCCATAGGCACCACCCTGAATAAATAAACTCTTAAAAGACACACAAGAAATAGTAATTTCAAGATTGGGGGGAGCAACTGAACAGATGGGGGACAGGAGGGAAAGGGAAACTTTTGTGTATTTTAAATTTATTTAATCATATGAATCAATACATATTCAAAAGTTATAAATAGTTCCACAAAACTGAGGAGGAGGAAATCCTCCCTATGTCATTCTACCATACTAGTATCACCCTGATACCAAAGCCAGACAAGTATACAACAGAAAAAGAAAACCACACATCAATATCCCCAATGAATGCAGATGGATAAATACTCACCAGAATATTTGCAAACAAAATCCAACAGCACATCAAAAAGGTAATACACCATGATCAAGTGGTATTTATACCAAGGATGCAAGCAATATGTAAACCAATAAATGTGGATCATCACATAAACAGAATTAAGAGTAAAAATCATCTGATCATCATGATATGCAGAAAAGGTATTTGATAAAATTCTGCATCCCTTCATGATAAAAACCCTTAACAAACCAGACATAGGAGGAATATATTTCAAAATAATAAATGCCATATATGACAAACACACAGCCAACATAATACTGAATTGAGAGAAGTTGAAAGCAACCCACCTTAAAACTGGAACAAGACAAAGATGCCCATTTTCATCACTCACTCAAGATAATGTTGGGAGTCCTAGCCAGAGCAATTAAACAAGAGAAAGAAATAAAAACGCATCCAAATTGGAAAAGAGAAAGTCAAATTATCTCTGTTGGTGATATGATTTTATACCTAGAAAACCCTAACAATCCCTCCAAGTTTATGGATACAAAATTAATGTATAATAATCAGTAGCTTTTCTGTAAACCAATAACAACCAAGCTGAGAACCAAATCAAGAAGACAATCCCATTTACTATAGCTACCAAAAAAAAAAATCTATGAATATATTTAACAAGTGAGATGAGAGATCTCTACAAGGAAAACTACAAAACACTGATGAAAGAAATTGTAGCTATGATACAAATAAGTGGGAAAAAGTCTCATGCTCATGGATCAGAAGAATTAATATCATTCAAATGACCATACTGCATAAAGCAACCTACCATGTTTCCCTGAAAATAAGACACTGTCTTATATTTATTTTTTCTCAAGAAGGCACACTAGGGCTTATTTTGAGGGGAGGTCTTCCTCTCCACACTGAAATGGATGGCATGGCTATGCAGCATATCTGCATAGGTCTTATTATCGGGGTAGGGCTTATATTTAACAAATGCATAGAAATCCTGCTAGGGCTTATTTTGGGGGTAGGTCTTATTTTCAGGAAAACATGGTCTAGATTTATGCAATCCCTGTCAAAATACCAATGTCATTTTTCACAGAATTATAAAGAACAATCCTGAAATTCATATGAAACCAAAAAAGAACCCAAATAGCCAAAGCAAAAGGAACAAAGCTGGAGGCATCATATTACCCAACTTCAAATTATACTATAGAACTAGTAACAACAACAAAAAATGGTACTAGTGTAAAAGCAGGCACATAGATCCATAGAACAGAATAGAGAACCCAGAAATAATGCCACGTATGTATAGCTAAGTGATTTTTTACAAAGCCAACAAAAATATAAGCTGAGGAAAGGACATTCTTTTCAATAAATGGTGCTAGGAAAATTGGAATGCCATATGTCCCCAAATGAAACTAGACCCATGTCTCTCACCGTATACAAAGATCAATGCAAGATAGATTAAAGAATTAAATGTAATATCTGAAACTATTAAAAGATTAGAAGAAAATCTTGAGAAAACCTGGACATTAGTTGAAGCAAAGAACTCATGACTAAGACCTCAAAAGAAAAAGCAACAGAAACAAAAATAAACAAATGAGATGTGTTTAAACTAAAAAGGTTTTGCACAGGAAAATAAATAATCAATACAGTGAAAAGAAAACCTATAGAATGGGAGAAAATATTAACAAACTATGTATCTGATAGGGGACTGATATCCAGAATTTACAAATAACTAAAACAACAACAACAACAAAAAGAAAACAAACAGTCCCATTAGAAAGTAGGCAAAGAATGTAAATAGACTTTTTTTTAATACAAATGGCCAAAAAGCATATGAAAACATGTTTGATATCACTGATCATCAGAGAAATACAAATTAAAACCTCAATGAGATATCCTCTCATGCCAGTCAAAAATTCAAAAAATAAGAGATGTTGATGAGGATGCAGAAAAAAGGGAATTCGTAAGCTGTTCCTGGGAACGTATATTAGTACAGGTATTTTCTGTGGAAAATAGTATGGAGGTTTCACAAAGAATTAAAACTAAAACTACCATTCAATCCAGCACTCTCACTACGATATCTACTCTAAAGGAAGAGAAATTTTTATATCAAAGAGATACCTGCCCTTGTATATCTTTCACAGCACTATTCACAGTAGCAAAGACAGTCGCCTAAGTGTTATCAACCGATGAATGGATGAAGAAAATGTGGTATATACACACACACACAATGGAATACCATTCAGGCATAACAAAGAATGAAATTGGAGCAGCTCCTGTGGCTCAAAGGGTAGGGTGCCGGCCCCATATGCTGGAGGTGGTGGGTTCAAACCAAGCCTGGCCCCCCCAAAAAAAAAAAAACTGCAAAAAAAAAAAATGAAATTGTGTCTTTTACAGTAAATGGGTGGAAGTTAAGACCATCAAAATGAAACAACTTAGAAAGCCCAATACCACATGTTCTCACAGTGGGAGTTGAAGAATGTGACAGAGGAGGTCAAATCTTCACTTTTTGCTGATGATACAATCTTTTGCTTAGAAAATCCCGAAGACTCAACCACAAGACTCCTGGAAGTGATTAAAAAATATAGTAACATCTCAGGATATAAAATTAAATGTTCACAAATCAATAACCTTCATATACACCAATAACAGTCAAGGTAAGAATCAAATCTAAGTCACAATACCCTTCATAGTAGCTTCAAAGAAAATGAAATCCCCTGGAATATACTTAACAAAGGATGTGAAGTATCTCTACAGAGAGAACTATGAAACCCTGAGAAAAGAAATAGCAGAAGTTGTAAACACATGGAAGAACATACCACGCTCATGGCTGGGGAGAATAAATACTGTCAAACTCTCTATACTACTCAAAGTGATCTATATATTTAATGCAATTCCCATTGAAACACCAACATCGTACTTTGAAGAACTTAAAACTTTAAGTTCTTTATTTTGTATGAAACCAGAAAAAAATATAGCCAACACAATTGTACAAAATAAAACAATTCTGGAGACATTAATTTACCAGATTTCAGGTTATACTATAAGTCTGTAGTGATCAAACAGTATGCTATTGGCATAAAAATAGAGACATAGATCTATGGAACAGAACCAAGAACCTAGAGATGAAACCAACCTCATACCACCATCTGCTCTTCAATAAGCCAAACAAAAACATATGTTGGGGAAAATAATCCCAATTTAATAAATGGTCCTGGGAGAACTGGTTAGCCACATGTAGAAGACTGAAGTTGGACGCACGCCTCTCACCACTTACAAACATTAACTCACACTGAGTAAAAGATTTAAATCTAAGACATAAAACATTAAAAACTCTAGAAGAAAATGTAGAAAGAACTCTTAACAATATTGACTTTGGGAAAGAATTCAATGAATTTGAATTCTGCAAACTGCAGCAACTGCAGCAACAACAAGAATAAATAAATAATGGTGCCTGATAAAGTTGAAAAGCATCTTCGCAGCTAAGGACACAATCACCAAACCAAATAGACAACCGTCAGGACAGAAGAAGATATTCATATGTTGTGAATCTGAGAAAGGGGCTAATAACCAGAATCTACAAAGAACTCAGGCAAATCAACAAAGAAAAGAGCAAACAACCCCATTCATCACTGGACAAGAGACATGAACAAGACCTTTTCCCAAGAGGATAGCTGAGTGGCCATCAAACACATGAAAAAAATGCCCATTGTCACTAATCATCAGAGAAATGCAAATCAAAACCACTTTGAGATATCTCCTGAACCCAGTGAGAATAGTTTACGTCACAAAGTCCCAAAGCTGCAGATGCTGGTGTGGATGCTGAGAGAGGGGAACACTTATGCATTATTGGTGCGATTGCAAACTAGTACAACCTTTTTGGAAAGAAGTATGGGGAAGCCTCAAATAACTAAAAATAGACCTTCCATTTGATCTCATAATACATTACTAGGTATCTATGAAGAAAAAAAATGCTTCTACTGTGAGGACATTACACTAAAATGTTTATAGCAGCTCAATTCAAATCACAAAGATGTGGAAACAACCCAAGGGCCCTTCAACCCATGAATGGATTAAAAACCTGTGTATGCTATTGGTGGGACTGCAAACTAACACAGCCTCTTTGGAAAGAAGTATGGAGAATCCTTAAGAACTCCAATTAGATCTTCCATTTGATCCTGCAATCCCATTAGGAGACATTTACCCAGAAGGAAAAAAAAATCATTTTATTATAAGGACATTTGCACTAGATTGTTTATCACAGTTCAATTTAGAATTGCCAAATGTGGAAACAACCTAAATGCCTATCAACCCAGGAATGGATTAACAAACTGTGGTATATGTATACCACAGAATACTATTCAGCCATAAAAAATATGGAGACTTTACATCTTTTGCGTTAACCTGGATGGAGTTGAAACACATTCTTCTTAGTAAAGTATCACAAGAATGGAAAAGCAAATATTCGATGTGCTCAGTATTAATATGAAGCCAGTAGACAATCTAATCATGCCCACATAGAAGAACAAATCAATTCAAGTCACGCTGAGGAGGAGGAACAAGAGAAGGGAGGGGAGGAGGGAGAGGAATTGGTGTGCTCCCACTTAAAGGGCACAAGGTAAGTGTGTACGGCACACCTTTTGGCTTGTGGGACACAGCTACAAAAGGGACTGTACCTAACAAGCACAAACATTGTAACCTAGTTATTTTGTATCCTCACATTAATCTGAAATTTTAAAAAAGAAAAAAATAATAAAATAAACTTTCATAATGTATATACTGTGGAATACTATTCAGCCATAAAAAGATGGAGACTTTGTATCTTTTGTATTTACCTGGAAAGATTGGAGCACATTCTCCTAAATATCTTAAGAATGGAAAAGCAAGTATTCCATGTACTCAATGCTTAAATGAAACTAGCAGATTAACAACTACAGGCCCACATGAGAGAAAAACACAAATTCAAGAAGGAGAGGGAAGGGGTTCAGTAAGTTCCCACCTACAGGCACAATGTAGGGGTGTATGGCACACTTACTGGCTGAAGGACTCAAGTACAACTCAGACTTTACCTTAAAAAAGCAAACAATGTAACCCAATCACATGTACCCTCATATTAAAATGAAATTTAAAAAATAATAAAGGATAGGGTGGTGCCTGTGGCTCAAAGGAGTAGGGTGCCAGCCCCATATGCCAGAGGTGGCAGATTCAAACCCAGCCCTAGCCAGAAACTGCAAAATAAATAAATAAATAATAATAAAGGATAATAGAGAACTCAGAATTCTCTCTATTTTTTTATTTACTAATTTGTGGGGTTTTTTTACTTAAAACATATGTCCTTTTGTCAAAACCTCTTGAAATTTATACTTTTAGGTAAGTGAATTGTGTTATATATAAATTATACCTCGATAAAGCTGTTTTTTTTTTTTTTTGAGACAGAGTCTCACTTTGTCGCCCTCAGTAGAGTGCTGTAATGTCACAGCTCACAGCAACCTCCAGCACTTGGGCTTAGGCAATTCTCTTGCCTCAGCCTCCCAAGTAGCTGGGACTACAGGCGCCTGCCACAATGCTCAGCTATATTTTGTGGCAGTTTGGCTGAGGCTGGGATCGAAACTACTACCCTCAGTATATGAGTCCGGCGCCCTACTCACTGAGCCACAGGTGCCGTCCAATAAAGCTGATTTTAAAAACATGTCAAATGTTACACTGACAAAGATCTTAGACACTTTTTTCGATCCCCAATATTTTCATCTAAGGATTCCCTTTATTTTGTTTTCAGTTACAGCCCCCATATCATGAAGGATTTTGCCATCTACATGAGATCATATAACTACTGTGATGGATAATGCTAGTAAGAATTAAAATAAGTAGATTTACAGACAAAAAAGTCTTAACCTCATTCTGCCAGTTTAATAGTTGAAAGTCAGGTCTTTTGACATATAATCTACTTATACTAATTTATAATTAGTTAAAATGCATTCCTACAAGGTAAAAAAAAAAGCAGCTTGATTTATAACATCTTAAATTAGTAAACATAATATCCTAACTTGTTTAAGTTCGAAATCTCATGTCTCTCATAAAGAAATATTTTTACGGGCGGCACCTGTGGCTCAAAGGAGTAGGGTGCCAGCCCCATATGCTGGCAGGTTCAAACCCAGCTCCAGCAAAAAAAAGAAATATTTTTACTGTCAATACCTCAATGGAAATACTAACACAACTCAGTCATTCAAATTAGTCCGAAGTCCATCCAATCATTTGATCATCCTGTAATCATCCATTTATTCATTCAACATTTATTGGGCACCTATTATGCGCAAGGTATTTTCAGGTTTCTACCCATACTAAAAGTCTCTTCACCTACAGTTTAAGTAATTAACAGTCTCTTCCCCTTTTAACAGGTTTCTATTCATACTACAAGTCTCTTCACCTTTTAACGGTAAATGACTATCCAATAGGTAGAAATCAGAAAGGAGCAATTAAATGAATCTCTTAAATGAATCTAAATATTCAAACTCTGATGAATTACCTTCTGAGACCCAAGAGGAACTTGTGAGGTCATCTCTAGCCACTACCACAAATCTCAGAGAATCTACAAATAAGGGGAGAAGTGCTGGAATCCTGGAATGGGAAGATGGTATCACTAACTCACAAAAGAGGAGAGAGGGTAGATTTTAGATGCCATAGGTTGAGCCACAGTTCTATTTGCAGCGAGGACCACAGTACAGTGCCACAAGTAACCATCCTAAGTCACATTTTAATTTTAGACTTGGATGAAGGTTTTTAAAAAAAATCATGTTTTTTTTAATGAACAGAATTATGATGAAAAAGAATAATTAATATGATAGATGACTGAGACAAAATTCAACAAGATCTGACTAGACTGGAACATTAGGCAAAAACAAGGAAGATCAGCTTATAAGTCTATCCCAAATTTTCAAGGTCACAGAATATACTTTCTCTATATGTGAAAATTACAATGGATTCTGTTGGCTCGATTGAAGGAAATGAACCACAGATTGTTTTCCAGGTGTGCTGAGACTGCCACACACCGGGCACACCAGTCCTTGCTTACAGTACCAGCAGTGCTAACTTCTCTCTTGCCTCAAAAAAGAAGATACTATCTCCACCTTGCATGGAACATCCCAGAGGGACAGACCCTTCACTAAAATCTCTGAAACACAGCTAACATGAATGATGTGAATACTATTTTACTTAAGGTTAAAGGATAATAGAAAGGAAGTATAAAACAGGTAACACAATTTCTCCTAAAAGTGACTGTTACCAGAGTTCAAAACCCTGGCTTAGGGTCCTGTGGATAGCTCCTGGCCTGGCTCCACCTCCTGGGACTATCCAATCACTATCTCCCAGATGCTCTGACATTTTGCCTGCCAAGACTTCAAGCCAAATTCTCCCATCTTCAAGGTCGAGAGAGATAAACAAATCTACCACACCCCACCAGAGTCTAATCGGCACAGTTAAAGTTAGCAAGAAAGTTTATTCCTTCACAGTATGCAGTTATGCCAGCTAGTGAGATGTGGGCCGGGCAGAGACTACACCTAGAGGTGTTAGTATCTGTCATACAGTAAATAAAAGAGTAGGCTCCCATATTGGGACCCAATAGTCCCAGGACAGATAAGACAGTAGCAAAAGATAACTAGGAGACACCAAAAGCAAAATGGAGAAAAGATACATAGTTCAGAGGGGCACCAGGAGAAACAAGGAAGGCACCAGGAGGGGTTCATTAGTTCCTGCTCAGGACCATTTGTATAGGAGATACAAACCAGGGCAGAGATCAGTGCAAGATTTCAAGGCACAGCTCCTTTAGAGAAGTGGTTGAATTCCAGGGGCTGGGGCAGAGATGAGCTGATTAAGTTTGTGGTACCAGAAAACAAGGAAGTTCTCAAAAAAAGGATAGGGGCCAGTCAAAAGGATATAGGTGCCAACCAGAAGGAGCCCCACAATGGACAAATTTGAGACAATTTAGCAACTAAATTATAAAATGACATTGGGATTTTGCAACCCACTGAATAAAAATGACATTCATTACAACCCAATAAAATACAAGAAACATCATGTATTCATTCTAACATAAATAATTGAATAAATAAATAAATAGAAAAGAAAGGGCAGAGTTTCCATAGAGAGGAATTTTAATAATGTGTAGAGTGAATATGAAGAGAATAAGAATAACAAAGTCACCATTAAGCAAATACTGCCATAATTATTGTTTGATCCTATGGGTGCAAAAATTAGTAGGCAAAAGTTTAAGGAAAAACAGGATATTAGCATATTCTGTAAGTATCCCAAAATAGTTATCAATTACAAAAAGGAAAATGGTAATTGTACCATGAAGAAACCCTGCACAACAAACTTGAGCAAACCAAGGTTAACGTCACCAGGAATAAGATGCACTGACATCATGCATCTCTGTCAAGAACACGGAGTGAATTCCTTGGTGTTCTTGCCAAAAGTGCATAATCCCATCTTGAGGAATTCCTAGACAAAGCTAAGTTGGGGAGCGTTCTACATACTAACCAGTGTTCTTCAGAAGTGTTAAGATTATGAAAGACAAGAGAAGACCAAAACATGTCTTTGACGAACACTACAGAAACCCAACAACGAAATGCAACGTGTGGTCTTGAAAGAGGGTGAAAAAGACATTGGGGGAAAGCAAGTGAAATTTCAATAAGGTCTATCATTTAAGTAATAGTAATATACCACTGTTAATTTTCTAGTTTTCACAATTGCACAATGGTTATGTCCATAGTTAACATTAGGGGAAGCCAGGAGAAACATATGTATAAAATCTTTGTACTATATTTGCAAATTTTCTGTGTCCCCAATTATTGTAAAATAAAAAGTAACCAAATCACCTATTATTTTTATTTATTTATTTAGAGACAGTCTTACTATGTCATCCTCAGTAGAGCACTGTGGCATCACAGCAACCTCAAACTTTTGGGCTTAAGTGATTCTCTTGCCTCAGCCTCCCAAATAGCTGGCACTGCAGGTGCCTGCCACAACGCCAGGCTATTTTTCATTGCAGTTGTCATTGTTTAGCAGGGCTGGACCAGGTTTGAACCTGCCACTCTCTGTGTATGTGGCCAGTGCCCTTACTCACTGAGCTATGGGCGCTGAGCCAAAAATCACCTATTATGAAGTAAAATAACACATTCTCCTTGATAGGAAGACTCCAGCATGCCTGTACTTCCAAAGGAAGTGGTAGGGTTTCCATCAAATAAACACGTTTATTCATTTGTTAAATCAAGTTACAAAAACCAAGAAAAGTAATTTTGTACAATTTTTGATTCACCTAAATGGAAAACATTAAACTGACTTCCCTTCTTCCTCCTCCACTCTGCAGCCCCCAAAAGACTGAGGAGGACAACCAAGCACCCGCTGTCTTAGGCACCTTCGCTGAGTCCCCATGAATCACCCCTGGCATGTTGGTTTTGTTTCTGGTTTTTTACGGAGGTTTGCTCTGGCTGCCGTGGCCTCATCATAGCTCACTACAACCTCAAACTTCTGGGCTCAAGTGGTCTTCTTGCCTCAGCTTCCTGAGTAGCTGGGACTACAGGTACCCACCACCACACCCAGACAATTTTCTATTTTTAGTACAGAGTCTTGCCCTTGCTCAGGCTGGTCTCAAACTCCTAAGCTCAGGGGATCCACCCGCTTCACATCCCAGAGTGCTAGGATGGCAGGTGTGAGCCACAGCACCTGGGCTATATTGGTTTTTAATATGTATCTACTTGTTAATGTGGCATTCTGTAACCATTGTTTTTCAGAATCCTTTAAAATGTACAGTTTTAGGCTCGGCACCTGTGGCTCAAGTGGCTAAGGTGCCAGCCACATACACCTGACGTGGTGGGTTCGAATCCAGCCTGGACCCACCTGCCAAGCAACAATGATGGCTGCAATCAAAAAATAGCCAGGTGTTGTGGCGGGCACCTGTAGTCCCAGCTACTTGGGAGGCGGAGGCAGGAGAATCGCTTGAGCCCAGGAGTTGGAGTTTGCTGTGAGCTGTGATGCCACAGCACTCCACCCAGGGTGACAGCTTGAGGCTCTGTCTCAAAAAAAAAAAAATGTACAGTTTTAAAATCTTGACTCTCAGCCATAATTCATAACATGTTGTGTCTCCATTACTTCCCAAATGTGTATGACTGTTACTGCTTTCTACATAGAAACTGTCGCTCCCCGCTCCTGTAGTTATCTCCAGGAAATCAAAGACCCACAGTTTTCTCCAGGAAATCAAAGACCCTTGGCTATTATATATCTCAGGTGAAATATAACAGTGAAGACTGTGTCTGACTCTTTCCCCCACTTTCTCTGTAGAATATGAGGGAATTCTTGGGGACCCTCCCTATCTCAGAGAAAGTTTTGAAGGCTTTCAAAGGGAGTTCACATCTATACTCAGTCCTGACTAAATGGGGAGAAGGCATGAATAGGGTGCAGGGAGAAAGCAGTGGCAGATACCGTGAATGAAGAGTTAGAGAACAAGTACGTCCCTTTGGGGTTAAAGCTCTCATGCTTTCCTATGTATTGTTAGAGAATTTCTTTGCCCTGTGAATTTTTGGTATAGAAAAATTTGAATTTCGAAAACAAATCTACTACATTTCTGTTTATTTGCATTATATGCTGGGTAAATACTTAATCAGATTTCTCCTTTTGATCCCAATCTTCTTCTTTTAAGAAATAAATTCAAAGAAGTAAAAACTAACAGGAATTCTGGGCAATTACACAAACTTTGGTTGCAAATTTGTTTATTTACCTGCTATTACCACCACTCTGGTGCAGAGAACACATTTCTTTCTCAACTGGGAAACTAGTCAACAAAAAGTCAGGGAACTTTCTCCACCTATTATTAACTTGCCCAATTTCCTACCCATACATCCCTCCCTTATACCTGCAGCCTCTTGATCCACACCCACCACTTTAATCACTCTGCTCTCTCAAGCTCCGAGATTTATGCTGCCTCTGTCGTGAGATCTGAACAGCTCTAGACTGTCACTAAGAGAATGGCCATCAAGGGAGCCTTAACATTAGGTCTGTCTGTCATCTCATACCTTTGTGTGGGCACCCAGAGTTCAAAGGCGCTGCTGAACTAAGCCTTTGCCTCGGACCCTGGTTGTGCTGCTACACTAAGCCTTTGCCTTGGACCCTGGTTGTACTATGTATCTTAAACGCTTACCTTCACCATCTGCCCGCCTTTAGTGTTTCTGTACCTTACTCACAGCAGTGTCCATACTCATTCCCCATCCCTGTGCACGTCACCTGAACAGTCACTGAATCCATCCCGGAGCTAGAGCCCTGCCACTGGCCACCAATTCTCTCTGATGCTAAGAACTTAGAAGCCACACTCTGCCCACTGGGATATCTGCCCACTGCCCATGGCAAGATGTCCTCTGTAGCTCCCACTGTTCCCTGACCTACAAGGTTGCCAACTCACCCCAGACCTCGGTCCCAGCCCCACCCCTACACCTTCGTTTTCTTAAAATACGTTATGTCTTAAGGAGAATAACATATTCTGGTTATATCTTACTTTAGTATTTCTCAAAAGTATGTTAAAGTAAGCAGGCTAATATTGTTCTTCTAGTCAAGGGTATTTAACAGATCTCAAAACATGATGGCCCAAAAGAACATCAAAATTTGTATGGTAGTGCACCAGGTAAAGAATAATTCAAGTAATTAAATCTAAAACCTTAAACCTCAGTCTCACATAGGAAACCACTAGTTTCCTGTGGACCAGATGATCTAAATTGTTCCCAATCTAACAGTGTTTTCTAGAATATTGCCACTCAAGGTGGTTCCTGAAGCTTGCTAAAAATACAGAACTTGGGGCCCCACTCTAGACTTACCTATTGAGTTGGAAACTGTAACAAACTCTTCAAATTTAGCCAGGCACAGTGGCTCACGCCAATAATCCTAGCTCTGGGAGGCTGAGATTGGAGGATCACTTGATGTCAGGAGTTCAAGAGCAACCTGAGGAAAAGTGAGACTCCCGTGTCTACAAAAAATAGAAAACTTAGCTGGGTATGGTGGTGTACACCTATAGTCCCAGCTACTTGGGGGGCTGAGGCATGAGGCTCTCTTGAGCCCAGAAGTGTGGGGTTGCTGTGAGCCATGATGACACCACTGCATCCATCCCACATGACAGAGCAAGACACTGTCTCAAAAAAACAAAACAAAGACCTAGGCAGTGCCTGTGGCTCAGTGAGTAGGGCTCCAGTCCCATATACTGAGGGTGATGGGTTTGAACCTGGCTCTGGCCAAACTGCAACAAAAAAAAATAGCCGGGCGTTGTGGCAGGTGCCTGTAGTCCCAGCTACTCGGGAGGCTGAGGAAAGAGAATTACCTAAGCCCAAGAGCTGGAGGTTGCTGTGAGCTGTGACACCAAGGGCAACAAAGTGAGACTCTATGTCTCTAAAAAAAAAAAAAAAAAAAAAACCCAACAACAGAATAAAAAAAATACTCTTTAAATTTGAAAAGCACTTTTCTGGACCTCTTAGCTACTCTTATGTTTTCTTCAGAAGCTGTGGCAAATGCACAGCTATCTCCATCTTTACACTATTTCAATTTGAGCTGTCCCCTGTGCCCTTCTATGTGGACCCGCCAATTGGAGGGTGGCACCTCTCCACCCCACTACCAGCACCAGCAAGGGGTAGCCTGTGAGCCAGACTGAGCAGATTACAGGATGACAGCCTCCTGGACACAGTGACTGGTTCAAGGGGTCAGTTTGACAAGTAATCCAAACCTGAACAACCAATAATTTATGAAATTTTCCAAATTGGAGGCTAAGGGGTAGGTTTCTCTCTCTCTTTTTTTTTTTGAGATGGAGCCTCAAGCTATCCCCCTGGGTAGAGTGCCATGGCATCACAGCTCATAGCAACCTCCAACTCCTGGGCTCAAGCGAGTCTCCCACCTCAGCCTCCCAAGCAGCTGGGACCACAGGCACCCGCCACAACGCCCCAGCCATTTTTTGGTTGCAG
>CAUYQV010099147.1:0-31661 GCA_963574575.1 Galagoides demidoff | reverse complement strand
CACCCCGTCTTCCATGTGGGACACACAGGTGCCCCAGCTAGCCCCCACCCCATCTTCCGTGTGGGACACATAGGTGCCCCAGCCAGCCCCCACTCCATCTTCCGTGTGGGACACACAGGTGCCCCAGCCAGCCCCCACCCCATCTTCCGTGTGGGGCACACAGGCGCCCCAGCCAGCCCCCACCCCATCTTCTGTGTGGGGCACACAGGCGCCCCAGCCAGCCCCCACTCCATCTTCCGTGTGGGACACACAGGCGCCCCAGCCAGCCCCCACCCCGTCTTCCGTGTGGGACACACAGCCGCCCCAGCCAGCCCCCACCCCGTCTTCCGTGCGGGACACACGGTCCTGATGCTTCTTTCTCCATCTTCTTAGCCCTGAGCCTCCCTCTGCTCCTCAGAGCTCCTCTTGTGGATGAGTTGAAGACAAAGCAGACAGCAATGGGGACCCCTCCACCTGGCATAGAGAGGGACAGTCAGGCACACAGCCCTATCTCGGGAGGGGCCTGGGTCTCCCCACCTGGCGCGGCCTCCACGCCCAGGCCGCTCCCACTCCCTGCCTTTTCCTCTGACCCTGACCTCGGCTTTCCTTGTTCAAGATCTAATTCCTGTATTCCTGATTCCTCACAGGTTACCAAACAAATCCCGTTTTCCCCTCTCTGGGGCTGCCCAGGCTGGGCTTTCTCCCAGCGAACACGAACACTCCGTGGCTAGCACACCCCTCACATTGTCCAGCTTCTGAAAGTGATTTAACTGTGGCCTCCAACTCCCTGGGGAGGTAAACAGGTCCGGAGACTCTCAGACATAATCAAAGCAAACTTTAGATCTTTGCATATTGCATGATCGCATTTGAAAGAACTTTCTGAAACTAGTCAACAAGTGAGGGGAAAAAATGCATCACATTCCTAACTCATCAAAGAACAGAACTATTCCTGCTCATTGAAGCTGCAGATAACTCCAGTGTAACAGAGCATGTGAGGTGAGCTCCTCACTGACCCTCATGACATTTTCCTTCTTGGTAAGAGACACTGGTCGTGTGCTGGAGCCCAGACTGCTGCAGCTCCAGCCTCCCTTGCAGCATGAACTGGTTGCCTGGCCGATCCTGGACGATGGCCTCCAGGGCAGATGTGGGTGGGCTCTGGGAGAGCAGCCTGCCACCTGTGCCTGATGTCACAGCCTTCTGTGGCTTCCCTCTTCCCTCTTGCTGCCTGGAATGTGGGTATGCATTGCAGGGTTACCAACCAAGACCACACACCCGGTGCCAGGTCCTCAGTGATGCCTCTGGCCCTCATGACAGGCCCAGTCTGTCACCCCTGCTGTCAAGGGATACATTATCCAGCCAAAACAAACTCTGTCCCATCCCCAGAGTGTTTTTGCATACAGCCACTTCAGGGCCAGGACTGTCTGTTGTGTGGAGGAATGTGGGGAGCAACAGGCCACCAGTCCCTTTTTCTGATAACAGAACCTCCGTTTGCTGAGGTGTGTCCTCATGCCCCCACCCGCGTCCTGGGGCTGACATCACCTCCTGGAGGTTATAAGGGATTAGGAAACCCAGCTTGGTTCTCCATCCCCCAGGATAGGGTGGATCCAGTGAGGGTCAGCCCAGCCACTGGCCAGGGCCACTGCCAAGAGGGCTCTTGCTGTGGGATGAGGAGCTATAGGGCGATGGTTCTGCCTGGGGTTTCCATGGGGAACCCCGAGAGAGACAGACCCTGAATCCAGCTGTACCTGAAGCCAGAGCTAACCTGGATTTTCAGTTACCTGGAGCAATAAAGTCCCTTCTTCTAAATGGGTTTGGATTTGCTGGTGGCTTTTGTTTTATTTATTTGTTTAGCACGTCACAAAGTCCCAAAGCTGCAGATGTGGGTGTGGGTGTAGAAAGAGGCACACTTACTACAAACCAGCAAAGCCCTTTTGGAAAGAAGTATGGAGACTCATTGAAGTGCTGGGTTTTCCAAATCTCTCACAGCCAGGAGTTTTATTAACAAGAGGCAGCACAGGTGAGCAGGACTGGGCCAGGCCCAGCAGGAGCTGCTCCCGATGCAACCAGCTTTGTTCCCCCAGCCCAGCACATGGTCTGGGTCGGGTCTAAGTGAGCCCAGAACATTGTTTCCCAAAGATTCCCTTATCTGAATCCCTGGAACTCTGCCCCCTTCCAAGGCAACATTGGCTTGATGGATGTGATTAAGAGCCGTGAGATGGGGAGACTATTCTGGGTCATGATCTGGGCGGGCCCTTCAGCAAATAAAACAGGGAGATGGACAGACAGAAAGGAGCAGACAGACACACAGACATGGGGCAGGGAGGGGGCAGTGTGACCACAGGGCAGAGGCTGGGATGGCGTGACCACAAGCCAGGGAACACCAGCTGCCCAGCCCTGAAAGAGGCAAGGGATGATTTCACTTCTGCCCCAGAACTGGGTGCGAACACTTTTCTGTTATTTTAAACCACCCAGTTTGTGGCAATTTGCTATGGCAGTGGCCAGACATGCAGAAAAAGGTGGGTCCCATCCTGTAGCTGACAGGGCTTCAGTAGTGATGACCATCTTGGGAGGTCACTGGCCCAGGTCTCTCCAACTCTCAGCCTGGTCACCTGCCACCTGGCCTCCTGCCTGAGATACCCTGCCTGCCTGAGTCCAGCCAGGGCATCTCAAGGCCACTTCCCAGAGAAGCCCTGATCTTCTTTCACCAGATCTGGACCCTTCCTCATTCCTGACAGAGGGCATGGCAGTGGCGAAATGGTCCTAGAGCTGGAACTCTGGGGTCTCCTCCACCAGTGACTCCTACCTGCGCAGAGCCGAGAATCAGCCTACAGCCCTTCTCTCCTCACTGTCTCTATTCCACTTCCTGTGGACACTACCTTGGCCCTTCCCTTAGTCCAGGTAGACCCATCTGTCACCTGGGTGCTGGCTGGCCCAGCCCTGATCAGCCTTGCATGCAGCTCTGCAGCCAGGCCACAGGCCCACTGGGGCAAGTTATCCGGTGAGACACTTGCCACAAAGGGTCAGTTCTAGCCTTTTTCCTGTGCTCCCTTGAACCCGGGTCCCCTGCCCAGCTCCCTGGGCCCATCTGGGACCCCACCTGCATGGTTGCAGGCTGCTCCTTGACACCTGCGTTCTGCCTGAATGTGCTGGTGCAGGCGCTGCCCTGCCCGGGCGTCCCTTCCACCCCCCACCCCCTACCTTGTAGAGCCCCTTGAGTCAGGTTCCTCCTCAGAATCATCTCCTCTGATTTCCCAGTCCATTACATTTTCCCTGGTTAAATGCTTTCATCATAGCTGTCTTTTCACATTTATATCTGCGAGTTCTGGAATCTTCAACATAGACCTTCGTCCTTAGCTTTGAAGCTCATGAGGCAAAAACCACATTTGTCTTTGCTCCCCCTTGTAACCTGTGTTCAGAGCACAAAGCCTCACACCTGGGCATGGTTATTGCATCTTTAATGATGACTCACCTAATCAGTGACACGGACAAAGAGCATGTCACCACCACATTCCAAAAATACTCATCACTGTTCTCAGCATCTCAAAAACATGAAGTGTCCCATGAACTGTCTTCTTTTCTTTACAACTTTACATCTGTCTGTGTTTTTCACAGGGAATAATGCTGAGCTATAAGATTTCACTGATGCCCTTTCATAATGTATGGGTTCTTATCTCAAAAGGGTCAATCAACAGCTTATTTTGACAAGTTTTACTTGGGAAAGTGATTTTAAAAGCAGACCATGCTGCATAAGCTAAAAGAAATTCTTTCTGTCTCTTGTTTCAAAGCCCACCTCTGACAGAGATGCTGTCACACCAAAGCCAGGCAAAGGTGGTTTCTCATTTCCAAAGATTTTGCTCCTCGAAGTCCATCCTCAGGCATCTGGGGACAGCTTCGTGGCCACTGCCCACACACCCGTTCGCTTTCTGGCACATTCTCCAGTGCAGCCGCACCTGCTCACTCTGCACCTCACAGATCACCACAGCACACGAGCGTGACGTTTCCTTGGTCTGGCTGAAATGAGACTTGGGGCCCCCAATCCATCATTTTCCCTTCATCCTTCACATGTTGTCTGCTCAATCCCAGGACGCTCTTGAGAGCACGGAGCAGGTCTCCCTGTAAACTGCTGACCAGCTGCCGAGGTGTCCAGCTGAAGAGGGCCCTGGGCTCTCAGGGCCCTGTGTGTCCTCAGCCAGGAGTGATGCAAGTGGGGATGTGCCCCAAAGCCCCCCAGGCCAGCAGCTCCTGACCTTCCCAACAGGGGTTGTTCTGAGACCAACTGTGAAGGGAAAGGCACAAAGAAAGTTTGAGAAAACGGTAACACATTCAGGGGCTAAGTGTTCACTGCAGGCATTTGCTGAGTTTCATGGGACCAGCGGGGACACTCTGCTGGGTATTACTACTTCAGAATAAACTCCATGGAGCCTCAGGTGCAGTGCCGAGGCTGCCTGGACACTTTGCCCATTAAACGCTTCTTTTCAGGGACAGTCAAGGTAGATATTTTGAGCTTGTCATTTTTAGCCCCAGAATTAGTTTTTTAAAGGAGAACTTTTTAGAAACTCCCCACGTGTTGGCTTCTGGAGGAGCGGATGGAGACCCTGGCGACTGCTCTGCAGGGAGGGCTGTGCTCACAGCCCACAGGTGCTCATTCCTCAGCTAGGGCCCCTCTCTCCAAACACCCTGAAAGTGTGGCCCTGGAGGCCAGGAGGGTCCCCAGCAGGCAGCAACCTTGGGTTAGGTGCCCGGAGGGTGAGAGCCCGACTCAGCTAAAGAGGGCCTCCTTCCTGCCCATCTGTGCCCTCTCTGGGCCTCCCTCACCACAGCTCACGACTAGCCAAGTAGGAGTGGGGTGTAGAACTTGGGGTCCACCAGCAAAGCCCAGTGTTGTTATCACACCTATATCCCTGTGACCTCTGCCTGTGGAGGGGCCACCTGCCTGGCTTTGTTGCCCCTGCAGAAGGAGAGGGCCACCCAGGGGCAGTTCAGTTCCAGTGCACTGGCCCCACCAAAGCAGCTTCGGGGAGGCACAGGAGCACAGGGCCTCCCTCGGGACAGAATGGCACTGGGAGGCCAGGTCCTCAGGCGCCTGCCTGCTTTGGCAGCCCCTGGAATGACTCTGTCCCTTCCCCAAGCACTCCTTGGATGCCCCAAACCCCAAATTCCCCCATTTACTTAAAAACAGTCATTTCTCTCCTGCCAGGTGCTTCCTGGCAGCCCCATGCCTTGCTGAGGGCACTGCCTATACCCCTGTCTCTGGCCAGAACAGAGCTCCCGTGCAAGGATTTGTGTCTCCACCTGGGTCCATACCCAGCCTGCTTCTCTGGTCTTGCTGACCCACAGGTGAGCTGCTGGCTTCCCAGAAAGGTCAGCCTGGGATAAGGCCAAGTGCCCTGACAGCTTCTAGGAACCTCTGTCACCATCCTTGGTCTCCTCCAATATCCAGAAGGCAGGTGGCCCCAGCAACCACGCCAGTCATGGGCAGCTACTCGGGACACCCTGGGAAACTGGCCCTGCTTCGGGTTCTCATCTGGTGGCACAAATAGTGTCTTGGCTTCAGTGACCCTGGTTGTGGCTGCTGGTTAGGCCAAGGGCTCACCACCCCTGTTTGTGCTCAGGACCTCTGCATTGCAATTCTAGATGAGCGTCTCTGGGAGGCTCAGGGACAATGTCCCTCCCTCGTATTTGATTAAGTCCAGATGATGTATCAACCCCACCAACCGAGGACCCAAGTAGCACCTTTACTGGGTCACACCAGCACTGAGCCAACATCAAGGAGCTACTATTAAAAGATCTTGGGAGACATTGCACAGTTTTACTGCCATTATTGCCAGTGAGGAGAGATTCTTTGTCATTTAGAGATAAACAGGAAAATCTACTCAGCATGAAGGGAAGGAGAAGACTTTAAAGTTAGGTGGCAGGGAGGGTGGCTCCACATCCAGACTCAAACACCCACCCAGGCCCGAAGTGGGCAGCTGGGCCACAGTCCCAAGGAGGGACGGGAACAAGGAAGGGGAGCATTCGTCAGACATCTGGATGGGGAAGGGGCATAAGGGGAAGTTCTCCTGTGTGCTGTTGAAAAACAAAACAAAACAAAACAAATTCGTAAGAAACTCGAGTTTCACACAGTTCAAAACCAACCAACACACACAAGGGCTCCCTACTCCAAGATGAAAACTGACTCGAAAAAGGCCGTTAAAAACCAACATGGGCAACACTCTGGCACAGGAAAAGGAGAGGCTACTCCCCACCTCAGGCCCAGGGCAGGTGGCAGCATCCCGTGGAGCCTGTGTCTCTGCATGCCACGTAGGAAGGGCTGTGAGCGTGAGAGCCCATGAGGCCGCTCTGCCACCATGCGAGGCCCTTCTGAGCATCACACTCAACAGCAGTGGGGACAAAGCGCCACCAGATCCTCCATCCACTTAGCGGTTTCCCCAGCCTCCCCAGTGAGGTCTGCTGTCATGAGGGTCTGAGTGTCAGTGCCCAATGTCACCTCAGTGTCACTGTAGTGTCATCCCAGTGTCACTGCAGTGTCACCTCAGTGTCAATCCAGGGTCATCACTGTGTCACCCCAGTGTCATTGCACTGTCACCACAGTGTCACTACAGTGTCATCCCAGTATCACCCCAGACACTGAGGAGGGCAGGAGCATGGGGTGGACACTTCCCAGATTGGTGTGGGACCAAGACCAGGACCCTGAGGCCCTTGATGCTCCAGACATACAGAAAAGGAAATACAGAGCAGTTTGGGGTATAAACATCAAAGGGGACACAAGTGGCCTGTGAAGGGACTTCCCTTTCCTGCAAATGGAGGGCAGAAAACTAGAGGATCAGGGCTAGGACTTAGGAAAAGAAGAGTTTCAGAAAAGTTGACCATTCAACAATAAATCTGATGGCAGAGTCAGAGGCCAAGACTCAGACTGGGTGTGGGGGTCAGTAGACTGACAGTGTTACCAGGACTCAGATGGGGTGTGGGGGTCAGTACACTGGACAGTGTTGCCAAGACTCAGATGGGTGTGGGAGTCAGTACACAGGACAGTGTTGCCAAGACTCAGATGGGGTGTGGGGGTCAGTATACTGACAGTGTCACCAATACTCAGATGGGTTGTGGGGGTCAGTACACTGGACAGTGTTGCCAAGACTCAGATGGGGTGTGGGAGTCAGTATACTGACAGTGTCACCAATACTCAGATGGAGTGTGGGGGTGAGTACACTGGACAGTGTTGCCAAGACTCAGACAGGGTGTGGGGTCAGTACACTGGACAGTGTCACCAAAACTTGGACGGGGTGTGGGGGTCAGTACACTGACAGTGTTGCCAAGACTTAGATGGGGTGTGGGGGTCAGTACATTGACAGTGTCACCAAGACTCAGACGGGGTGTGGGGGTCAGTACACTGGACTGTGTTGTGTTTTCCCATCACTTGGACCTACTGTGTCTCTAGAAGGAGCCACTGTCCCTGTTGCAAGTTTGCATTCTCATCTTGATTTAGGGTGATGTAGAGACTTCTCTCCCTTGCAAGGGGGTGCATAAACACGTATGCACACCTACTCTCACACACATGTGCCAGGTTCCCCTGGCCAACCTGTCCAGAGGACACCATGCCTGACAGGAGGGGAAGCTGTGGCACCAGATCCCAAGACTGCTGGGTCAGAGGGGATGGAATGTAACCTGGAGAATGGAAGCCCTGTTCCAGGACATTGCATCAAACAGCCTGGCAAAACCCCAAAGGACGGGGCAGTATGCTGCCAAAAGGGTTATGGGGAGCTTGGACACAGCAAAGGTCTAGTTTAGTGGAGTAAAAATCACAGTCACTGGGGCAGACTGCAGAAGCAGGGCCAGTGGCTGCAAGAAGCACATGTATTGGAGGGGATAGCCCAGCATGGTCAGATGGCCCCAGGACCCTGCTCACCTAGGTGATGCTGGATGCCCAGGAAAGGGCACCAGCAGAAGCTCTGAGGTGGCTGCCTGCTAGACAGAGGCTGCTTTAGGAGGTGCTAGTGCAAACTGGGGTCCCCTATCTGCCAAGGCCAGTGGTGGTGCCCGCTCAGAAGTATGGCAGCCTCAGGTACATGAGGCTGGGGCATGGGGTTAAAAACCAGGATGGCCTGTGCTGTAGAGAGCTGGAGAGATAGCCAGAGAACAGCTGGTATGCAGGCCAGGGTGGACGGGCTGCAGACAGGGCGGGTTCAATCCACATGCCAAGAAATCAAGGCAGGGTGGCCTGAAAGCTACAGGTGGCTGGCCCAGTCTGGGGTCAGGGTCAGTTGCTTGGGTTCTGGCCCTGCAGCTATGGTCAGACTGGGACACAGTGGTGGAGGGAGAGTCGTGTCCTACGAAGAGCACCCTGCAGCACAAAGTGGAAAGTGTGTGTGATAAGAACCCCAAGACCTTGCCAAGAGATGACAGCATTGCCCTGGGGGTGGAGAATACCCCAGGTTTGAGCATCCTTCTACACAGGTTTCCAGCTGGCCTTGGCACTCAGGGACCTGAAGTGTCGCTCAGCAAAGTAGGGGTTTGGGGGTGCCAAACATTAGATGGAGTCCATGTTTGGAGCTGGCTCATAGTCATGGCCCCCAGGTAATAATGGGTTCCACACCCTTTGTAGCTGGCAGGACCCCAGCCTGGCTCCATAACTGGCCTCCTGAGCCTTCCCAGTGGAGAAGGCCTAGAGGTAGCCTGGTCTGGCTGGACACAGAACCAAGACAGTGCTGTGAATGAATGGGAGAGGGGTGGGGCACAGCACTGTGTCCCCTGTGACCTGAAAGATGTGACGAGGGTGACCTCAATAGAAGCCAAGTTAACCCACACTCATCTTCTGCAAAGATCAGACACATCCCAGAGAACGTGAGTGGGCCACCCAAACTCAACCACTCCATGGTCCTGTCCAGTGGGCCACCCAAACTCAATCATTCTGTGGCCCTGACCAGTGGGCCACCCAAACTCAATCATTCTGTGACCCTGTCCAGTGGGTCACCCAAACTCAACCACACCATGGCCCTGACTGCTGTCTCCATGGCAGGACTAGACGCAGGTGTTTGCGAGAGTCAAGGAGCTGAATTCAGGCACACAGCATGTGGCCCCTTGTCTGGGGAATGAATTATTTTTATCTCCACTGAGAATAATGACCCGAGCAGTTTGCATTTGCATACATGCTTAATCTTCTCTGGCTGGTCAACACTCATCCTGTATGGCACAGGATGGAGGCCGGGGACCTCTGACCATTTTGTGGATGGACCACTGCCCTGTTACCTCAGGATGTTATGTCCATGAGACAGATGGGCCCAGCAGAGTGAATATGGCCAGGGCTTTGCACCTGGAAGGGGAGCATGTGAGCAAGACCAAACTCCCTTCCTGGTAGATGTTCAAGGGCCCGTCCATCTGTGGCATATGAGGGCACTGCTTTCAGAGTGAGGGACAAATTGCTGCTTCTTAGCCCATTGTTTGAGGGAAGCTCTGGGTCTGATAGGCCTCCCTGCTTTCTGGTGGTGATGTGTCTCACACAGGGAAGAACTTTCTCCTGTGTCAGGTCCAGAGGGAGAGGAGGCCCTCAGAAGGCTGAGCAGCACATGGGGCCTCTGCTATTTGGGCTGTGTGAGGTGATGGGGCCTTGAAACCAGAGGGGCCTGTAGCATCAGACAGCTGTAGAGCCTGTGTCAGACCCAGAGGTGGGTTCCATAGACCAGAGTCAGACCAGAGAGGAGCACAGGGCAGGTCCACGGCTGTGAAGCTCCCTTTGCCTCCCAACTGCAGCCCCCCAAATCCCCTGGCTCCTCTCTGGAGAGAGGGAGGCTGATATTGGGCTGGGGTTGTGTGTACCAACTATCAGACTCACCCATACTTACACTGCCGTGCAGCAGCCAGCCTCTGCAGGATGTTCTGATCTTCCTGGTTGGGGTGTAGGCAGGGACACCTATTGGGGGCATAGCAGGTATGCCCTCAAACAGACTCCTGTTTGGACACCCCGATGTGCTAGCACGTCTCTCCTGCCTATGTGGGGAGAGCTGGGGGTGGAGAAGAAAGTGAGGCATGGCTGTGAGGATGTGTCACACATGGGCAAGCCAAGGGGACGGCCACAGCCTGGCGCCACCCTCACAGGCAGCTCCAAAGCCAGAGGTGACAGGATACCCTCCCCAAGGGCACACCTCAAGAAATGCTGTTTGATCTCTGATGTCGTGCACTGCAGTGGCCCGAGGGAAAAATACAGAGATCCTGGGCAATGGTAAATGGCTGGTTTGGCTGAGCTGTCTGGGTTGCAGAGGGCCCATTGGGAGCTCAGGCCAGAGAAACCCAGGGCCGAGGCACAGACGGCCCTGCCTCTGCGGGTGGGAGCTGGAGTGTGGTTGGCTTGTCAGTCAAGAGCCTCCAAGGCGCCTCTTCAGGGCAAACACCAGACACTCACATAGGCTGAAGACTCCCCCAGCTGGCATCACTGTGGGCAGAATGACTGCTGAGGACGACGGAGGCTCTGCACAGATCCTCGAGTCAGAGCCCCCAGGCACCCTGACGGTCTGGTCACTGCTGCTCCAAGTGTCCCATCTGCTAGCGAGAGCCCAGTGCAGCACCCTGACATGTCCTCCCTGGAAGACACCCACCATGTGTTTGGAGACAAGCTGATGACACCAGGCCCTGCCGACCGGGGGCCTGGGGGTCTTTGTGCCTGGGATTGGTCTACATTCCTGAGGGACCTGCTTCTGCTACCAGCAGGCCAAGCATTGCGCTGCCATCCAAGGCCTGACCCTGACCAGAGGCCTGGGTCCTGCTGGACGATGTGACAGTGGATCCCTTTAAAGCAGAGTACATGCCGTGTGGACAGCTGGCCAGGGACCCACCACGCCACATGCAGTCTGCCTGCTGCCACCCTGACAGAGCAGGGAACAACCTTCCCAAGGCAGGACTGAGACTGGGCCTCGATGTGCCTGGGGTGGGTGTGTATTCCTGCCTCCTGCTCCTGCCTGTAAGACAGCATGTATAGTCACTGACTGTCACCATTGGTTAGAAGAGAGGGTCTGGAGTCCTGGAACTGGAGGAGAAGTGGCCCTCAGCATTGTCACTCGTAGTGACCAGCTGGGGGTGTATGGTTGTCCCATAGCCCTAGGTTTCCTCCTTTACACCATTCACAGCCGGTTCTGCAAGGGACTTGGTAAGAGAACCCCGAGCTGTAAGATGTAGCTGCCCCAGGACTCTGGCTCCTTCCAACTGCACACCAGCAAGCCAGAGGGCAGGCACCCAGGGCAGGGGCTGTCACTCCCTGAGAGACCAAGAGAGGCTGCACCACACCAAGGGGCAGGGTGACCTGGTGGCACCTGGCCAGTCCTCCTGGCAGAGCAGGGCTCCTCTCCCACCTCGGCTGCACCAGCTGGATACAGTGCCAGGAGAGAAGCACGAACCCCAGACCACAGCACCTCCCTGGCTGAGGCCACTCAGCTCACAGCATCATCATCAGAGGATGAAGAGGACTTGTCGGGGAGTAGAAGAGAGGAGATGAGCTCCCCGCAGCCGAGCCTGGTGGGAGAGGCCAGGAGACATCATTAACTGTGCTCTTGCAAGTCATGACGGGGAGTGTCTGGATGAAGAGAGTGAACTGTGTGGAGTGAGGGAGGGAGCTGAGTGAGGCTGAGGACAGTCATGGGCACCTGGGTTCAGTGTCCAGGCTGCCTTCAGGACTGTGGTGTGGCCCAGCCCCGGGGGGTGATGTCCACCGGCTGTGTCTGCCTCACCCTCTCTGCAGCTCCCTGAACTGAAGGAAGAGGTTGCAGCCGAGGCTCTGACTGGTCTCTAGGTCAGGGTGGGGAATACAGGGTGGCCCTGGACTCATGGGGGTCAGCAGTGACCTTTGCCATGGTGCATCTCTGTGGGGGTCCCTCCCCAGGCTGCTCCTGAGTGCAGCGAGCCTCCTGCACGCAGACCCAAGTCCGGGAGTCCCCTCTTCAGCAAGCCTGCTGCACCCAGACCCAAGTCCCGGAGTTCCCTCTTCAGCAAGCCTCCTGCATGCAGACCTGAGTCCCGGAGTCCCCTCTTCAGCGAGCCTCCTGCCTGCACACCTGAGTCCCGGAGTCCCTTCCCCAGGGACAGAGTCCGAGCAGAAAGGAATAAAATGGCAGCACCTCCCCTGAGGTGTGCGGGGTCACACAGGAGAGAGACGGTGTCCATGCCTGGACCCTGGGCAGTGGCCTTCCTGCATACAGGTGCTCGCCTAGAGCTTTTGCCTAGAACCTTTTCCCAGGTTCACCCGTGGCTGGAAGGACAAGAACACCTTTGTAGAGGCAGAGTGACCAGGGCACATGAGGAAGATGATACCTGGTCAGTGAGTGGGGTGGCCTCTGGCCTGGCCATGCTGTCAGCAGAGCCAGCTGCCCATTGGTCATTTCATGCCCAACTCCTGCCCCTAGGAGGGGTTCCCATCCATCTTCACCTGACCACCAGCAGACCCATTCCATCCACTCCAATGTTCTCAGTGGGCTTTCGTCACCTGCAGGATAAAGTTGGAGTCCTTCACAGGTGCCCCAGAGACCCATTTGTCTCTTGCCTTCACCCCCAGCTCCCTGCCTCGTACCCGACACCGGGAAGGGGGCAGATGCTCTTCCTAGAAAGATTCCCCCCTCCCGGGTGGTGGCTGCAGGACTCCTCCACAGGCTCAGGGTCTGTTCCTGAAGCCCCCAGGAAAGCTAAGTGTCCTGTGGGACCCCTCAGAGGACATGCTTGTCCATCTGAGAACTGTCTGTCTCTGGGCTGATTGCTCTACACACAGGTCCATGGGCCTCTGGGTCTCCCCTCCACCCAACATCCTCGGGACGCACCCCTCTGACAGCACTGCCCAGGACCTGCTTGCTGCTCTGAATTGAACGGCCCACCCACAACAGCACGAGGGAGTGGGGCACAAGTGAACTGGAGTGACTGGAGGGTTTCATGAGTTGAAGCAGATAAAGTTCATGTCCATCTGTGTCTAAGGCTTTGGGGAAGAGCATGCCTTTGATGAGAGCCCATTGGTTGGAAAGGATTTTGAAAGGAGGAAAGGATTTTGAGGGGTGAGGGCAGTTTCAGACAGGGAAACGCCATGAACGTGGTGTGGAGAATCCTGGCAGAGGCAGCTCTCACCAGGCAGGACATCTCAGGACAGAGGGTCCAGCACTGCATCCCCCCTTGCTGACAGAACCCTCTTCTCCCGGTGCTGTGTGGTGGCTGGGGCCCTGTGGCTGCCCAAACACTCTGGCTTCAGAAATGCTCTCAGAAAATACACCACATCATTCATAAGGTGGTAGTGCATGGCGGTGCTGAGACAGAGCCCCTGGTTGCTTCCAGATGTCACTTTCAATGCCAGCTCTTCCGCAAGACAGCTCTGTCACCGGCAGTGCTTGAGCCCCTCCATCCTGGCTGCTCATCTCTAGGAGAGCCCGTCCACCTCCCTGGTGGGTCTGCTGGCAATAGCTGGCGGGGGCTCAGCGCGCTGCGTGGGACACAGACAGCCTGATGCACGGCAGCCACTTCTTACTATCATTAGAAACATTAACTTCAAGGGCAACCTGTGACAAACTGCAGTTCAGGACCATCGAATTTGAAAGATAGATAAGCTGCCAGCCCCTCCAACTTTTCGGCTCTTTGCAGCAATAGCAGGAGGTAGAAAAATATGCTTGGCAGAAATAATAGGCCCCCGGGAAAGGGAACAATTGAGTGTTTCTCTTTGTGCCTGGAAGCTTTCTCTCTGATGCCGTCTCAGGATGTCAGACTTCCTGGTATCCTCTGGCCTCCCAGAAAGCAGACGCCCAGACCTCCTTGTGCATGGGTCTCCTAGCTTTCAGGAGGTCGTGGATGTTGGCAGTAGCTGGTCATATTCAGCGGGGACAGGCTGCCCCACCTGTGGCTGTCAGACTGGTGGCCAGTGCTCCAGGGACCGTGGCCAGGGTGTCTTGCCCACAGGCGTCATCCCCTTCCCTCCTGCCTCTGATTTTCACACAGCCATTGCTGAGGTTGGGGGTGGAACAGGCAGCGAATTTCCCTTGCCCTGGAGATCCAGAGTGGGAGGTAGGGAAGGACTATGTCATCAGACAGCTGCATCTAATTATAAATTTTAAAGTGATTGGGGTGAAAGAGAGAGCTCACCTTTTCCTCACCCAGTAACATGCAGCACGCATGGTCTCTGCTCCGAGCAGACTTCATCGGGCAGACGTGGGCTCTCCACGTCCATTTCGCCGCTGGGGCCAGTGGTTTCTTCCTGGTCTGCCCCAGCCTCCTTTTCTGTCCCCTCACTCCTCATGCCAAGCAGATGTTCCCTGAAAACTTCGGTGAGGGCCTCGTGCTTTTTATGCCCTCCTGGACACTCCAGGAGCACGGCAGAAAGCTGCCCACGTGCTGGTTGGACACCCACTGGCAGAATAGTACCATTCCTCAGTTCTTCTGCATTGTTGTAAAGAGCACGCACCTGTCCTTTAGTCACCGTTTATATCTCTGCCACGTGCAAAGGGAAGCCCCAAACCACCCAAATCGCAAACTGTCACATAGCACTGGTGAGCCTGTCAACAGAGGCCTTTATGCCAGTGTTTAATTTACACATTGGGTGGCACATACTTCACAGCTGTCATAAATACACACATGTGTAGCACTGTAGTATTGTATATTATGATATATGCATATATATAATTATTATATATGTGTATAGATATAATTGTTATATATGATACATGTATATAATTATTACATATGATATATATATAATTATATGTGTGATATAAGTACATAATTTTTATATAGGATATAGTATATATAATTGTGATATGTGTATAGATATACATATACATATATAATTATTAGATATGTGATATCGTACATATGGAATTGTTTTATATATACAACATATGTATAGATATAATTGTTGCACATATTATATATGCATATATATAATTGTTATATATATATTATATATGCATATATATATATATATATATACACTCACACACATTTATATAACACACGTAGAACAATTACATATATGCATACTTCCTGCCAACCTGGAAACCAGTGATAAGTCTAATTATTTCCCAATACTCTACGTGAGGATTCTAACTCCAGGCTGGTAGCCGAGGGTCAGGGCAGATGGGTGCACCTCTTTGTACAGAACGTCTGGAGTGCCGCTGAGTCTGTGTGGCTCAGTTAGTTTATCAGGATGGAAACAGTTTCTACCAATCAGCGTGTGTGGTATCATTTCCTTTAACCCTGAGCACTTCTGACCTTGAACACATGTGCCAGGCGCCACTTCACTGCAGGCAGGTGGCTCAGGCGGAAGAGGAGGAGTTACGAGTCTCTGTGTGGGTCCCAGGTCACATGAGCAGCAGCTGGTTGACATGGCAGCCACACACAGTTGCTAAGAGCTGTCTGGTGCCATGCCCTGCTCTGCCCACCCACCTTCACGGCCCGTCAGGCCCAGGTGGGGCACGTGCAAGGGGCTGGCACCTGTTGGACATTGTGGTTACGAAGGTAAATGGTGTGTGTCTGTCAAAGCTCACCCCCTAGAAGGGTGCTCCCGTGGAGAAGTTGCAGAGATGTGAGAAGGATGGTCCATTCTCCACATGTCATGGGTACAACTCTACCTCTACTGGTGTGGCCCCTTCTCTTCTCACCCACAGCCCAGTAGAGTGTGTCTAGACTCTGGGCATGAGATCCTGCCATGGCCTGCACATGTGAAGAGGCCTGGGTGTGAGATCCTGCCATGGCCTGCACACGAGAAGAGGCCCAGGAGTGAGATCCTGCCATGGCCTGCACACGTGGAGAGGCCCAGGAGTGAGATCCTGCCATGGCCTGCACACATGGAGAGGCCCAGGAGTGAGATCCTGCCGTGGCCTGCACACGTGGAGAGGCCCGGGCGTGAGATCCTGCCATGGCCTGCACAGGTGGAGAGGCCCAGGAGTGAGATCCTGCCATGGCCTGCACACATGAAGAGACCCGGGCATGAGATCCTGCCATGTCCTGCACACATGGAGAGGCCCAGGAGTGAGATCCTGCCATGGCCTGCACACGTGGAGAGGCCCGGGCGTGAGATCCTGCCATGGCCTGCACACGTGGAGAGGCCCAGGTTGCCAGCAGGGCAGACGTTCATCTAGGAGTCATAACATGACAGGAAGTGTGGAAGGAAGGGTTTCCCCAAATTCAGGCAGCAATGACTCGGGGACCACAGAGGACAGGGCCTGGGAGCCGAGTCCAGGCCTGAGCAGACCTCCATGGTTGGGGGAGAGCTCTGTGTAATCTGCCTGCCACCACTGTGGCGCCCTGGGGGAGGCTGCAGTGACCGGGAGAGCTGCCATGTTGCTTCCATAGCTGAGGCTTTAGAACTTTGGCTTTGGTTTGTCCCTGCCTGAGGGCGTTTAAACGGGCAGACCCCCACTGCGGCTGATATCTGCAGAGATGGGGCTGAGCCGCAGTCCCCGACCCCCACACCTTCAGCCCCGTGCATGGGGTGGCTCAGGCAGCTCTGCCCACAGTGAGGGAGCTGTTTGCTCCAGAAGAGCCCTTAGGAGGCAGGGACGCGCATGTCTGTAAGTTGCTCCAAATCAAGCAGGCCTGGCGGACATCCACCTGGGGGTCTCACTCCAGAGCTCAGGCATCTGGGATGCAGGGCTAGGCAGGGAGAGATGTTAAGCAGAGGCTGGGGCAGGCATGGTAAGCCGGGGGCAGGAGTAGGGGACCTGGGAGCAGGTGTGGGGGAGGCCAGCATGGGTGTGGGGGAGTTGGAGGCAGAAGTGTGGGACCCAGAGGCAGGTGTGAGGGAGGCCAGCTGGGTGTGGGGGAGCCAGTGCTGGTGTGGGGAAGCCGGGGGCAGGTGTCGGGGAGCCTGCGCAGGAGTAGGGGGTGGGAGGAGCAGTTGCCACTCTCTGCCTTGGCAGGGACAGACGCCTCTGCCTCCCGGGGAGCTGTGCTCTGAGCATCACCAGCCTGCTCCTCCCGCCACGTCAACTCGAGGTGGAGCTTTGCTGGTTGTCTCGTGATTTGACCATGCTGATTCTTGCCCTTTAGACAGAGACTGCCCGTGCTCAAGAATCCTGGACCTCTTGCCTCCCGCTTTCAGGGACAGGACATGTGTGAACCCTGTAGAGGGTCAGAGTGCGGACAGAGCATTGGCACACGCAGGCACTGTGCTGACCCATGTGGCCACCTGCCCCATGCACTGTCCCTGCACAACGTAACACTTGGGGATCGGCTCAGGAGGCTCCAGCTCAGGATCAGGCGAGGACGAGGACTGACCTGGGAGATGGAGGAAGGTAATTCAGGGTTTTAGAGAGGAAGTCAATGTGGCCTTTTTCAATCTTTGCTTTTCTTCGTAAAAACCCACGTACATCGTCATGCGTGCGGCAAAGAGCAGAGCAGAGGGCGCTGTGTGGCAGGAGCCTTCGCATTCCCAGGCAGAGCTGGCGGACGGTGGCCGTGCAGAGGACAGCACCGTGATACTGTGTTTATCCCAACCGTCTATGACATCATTAAAGGCACTTTATGGTGTTTTTGTCTGTGGTCTGGAATTCTGTCTGCTTAATCAATTCCATTAGGCATTCACTTCGACGAGACATCAAAGCCTGATCAGACTTTTCCTTTTTTCTTTTTTTTTTTAAACTTTGCTTGCTTAAAATGATTTCCCTCCAGATCAAGATGCAGAGCACAAAATATTAATCAGTTTAAATAAATATCAAGACTACCCAAATAATATGAATAATTGGCAGGGAATAGTGCCGACTGCCCAGTTCCCAACAGCTGGTCACGCTGGCACGAGGCCCCCCTCAACAGTCTCTGAGATAATGACTTTGGCATCTGCTGACGAGCGCTTGCTACTGCCCACAGAATTTACAACTCACAAGTGGGAAGCAGAGGCTCCGACAGAACTTTTTTATGCAAGGTCTTTGAAATTTATTAATGTAATGCAAACACAAGCCTTCCAACCCATTAAATTGTTGATGTTATGCGAATCCACCCTGGAATTGCAGATCCTCATTAACATTATTTGCATGTTAATCTGCATCTTTTTAATTAGTGATATTATTTATGCACATAATTTTCGCCTACTGGTGCCAAGGCTGAAGCGCATTAATTAATCTACTGAGATGCCAAACTGTTTATTTTCTCCCGTACTTTTATTTGTTTACATGGTGTTTTGGATTCAGGGAAAATAAAAAAGAGCCTGAAGAATAAAAGCAGAAAGACAAGATTAACTAAAAGCTCTTTTTGTTTTCATAATTTAAATTGTAATATTAGCCAAATGTTGTGTTTCCTCCCTTAGAGATCGGTTATTCAGTTACATTACCTTGATGTATTATTAAAATTTATAATGGACTCAGGAGGCTTCTGTTAGTTCTCTCCTTCATTTACAGAATATACCCAATGTTATTTTAATCTTCCTACAACGCTCCCATGCATAGGCAATGATGAGCCCTCCCTTGCGTACCACCAGCGAGCCTCTACTCTGCACAACTGATAAACATTTAAATAAGCCTTTTCAGAAAAGAATAGCAGGTAGAATTATTAACCCATTGATGGAGTTAGCGACTGCTCAGTAATTTATCTCTCCTCAAAATAGGTCAATGGCAATGGATGCAGCCACGTTTTTTGAGGCATCCTTGAGTCCCTAGTTACAGGCATCATCCAGACCTTTGTGTCCGTTTGTGTGCTGTGCACGCACGCAACACAGATTTTTAAAATGTATAATTAAAAATGTCCTGCACTATCCGTGTTAAGTGCATACACTTTCAGAGCCAGGAAAAGACTGAAAGACTGTATGCCGTTGGGCCTTGTAATAAATGATAACATAATTCAAAACCAGTACCCGTTCTGAGGGAACAAAATTTAAAAATTGCATTGAAGTAAGCAAGGTCACACAAACTGTTATTTATACCACACTGGAGAAAGTATCCACAGAGCAGTCGGCAAAGATACACAGATAAGTGCTGGTGTTAGTCCTAGAGGGGAATGATGATTTGTTCCCTGCTTCAGTTTCCAGGGATACAGGGTAACACATCTGCGTCTCCACATCACGTGCACCTTCCAGGGACCTGCCCCCCAGATTGTCTCCAGTGAAACCCAACCTCACGTCCTGTGTGTGACCAGCCCATCAGGACGGCCTCCAGTAGATCACGACAACACCCCCATCTTAATAATGGTGGAGGGCTATTGGGCATGACGGCAGGGGGGCTACATTGGACCAGGTCCCCTTCTGTCCTGTGTGATTTGAACAGCACAATATCCTAGGTGGTGGTTCATTTGTCAAAGGGCTTGGAGTCATGTGCCACCTCCTGGTTCACCGGAGGGTCAAGAAGAGGAAATTGGCCATGGCGTGTGTGGAAATTCAAGGACAACGTGATGAATACGATGTCTCGGGTCCGGACCAAGACTAGGAGCCTCTCGGTCCATGTTTTCCAGGTGGATGGGCGTGACGAGACCTCAAAACGCACACGCCCTGGGCAGCGCCTGTGGCTCAAAGGAGTAGGGTGCTGACCCCATATACCAGAGGTGGTGGGTTCAAGCTTAGCCCTGGCCAAAAACTGCAAAAAACCCCCCAAAACGCACGTGCCCTCATTTGTGGTGAAGTAGCAAATCTGATAGTATTTATTAGTTTTATTTTGAGGGTTGTCATAAATGCTCTTGGTAAAAGTTCATAAACAAAGACTATACCGTGAAGGCAAAAGAATTTCTCCCTAACCCCTCAAGAAAGGCCTTGTTTATTTTTCCAGGAAATCCTGTGACTATTTCTATCTACTGGGGCGACACTTGGCTCATCGTCTGCGCTGCTCTTTTCAGCCAACAGCACCTGATGGGCGTCTTCCCAGGTGTCCTTGCCTCGTTGGAAGAGGAGTAACTAAGGACAGTGCACAGATTCAGGCCGTGGGTGCTTGGTAGAGACAACCATGACACGGGCACCCCTGGAGGTGATGGGAACACTCTCCTAGCAGGGACTGACTTGGGGGGAGGGCAGCATTATCAGTAGGTTTCCCTTCCTAACACATCCCAGGTAATTGTGTGAAAGGATTAAAAGGATCGAGCAGTGGAAGATACGTTTCTCTGTAAGGTAAATATTGTTTTTTAAACAGTTATCACTGACACAATGTCAGTTTTCACGTAAACGAGAGCCCATGAGGAACAGACAAATTGTGCAGTTTATATACGAGAAGGTTGTGTTTCACACAAAACTGAAAAAAGACATGGACTTCTGAGCTGCAGCCGGCCAGTGGGCAGCCAGGCTGGACTTACCTTGACTCTTGCCATCAGAGTTCCATCTGCAGAATGAGTCTGTCTCCACACTTCGAGCCTACCGTCTGGGACTGGCTTGTCACGAAGGTGCTGGGGTCAAGTTGAGTAGGGCAGGATCCTTTCATGAAGGTTCTTCATTTTGGAATTAAACAGGATCTCAGGAAGATCTAGTCTATCTCCATTCAGAGCAAGAACGTTCTGGAGTCTCTTATTGGGAGAGAAGCCTGCAGGCCCCAGAGCGAGAGGCTGAAAAGTTCAGTTTTGCCCCCATCACGTGGGACTAGCTGCTCTGTCCTCTTTCATCATCAGCATTTTGCTCTCATCAGGGGACACGTTATTCTTGTGCACACTCTTTGCTCTTTCTCTTTACTAAGGTGATTACACAGTAGGCCACGTTGTTTCATGAAGTGCCCACTGTTTTGGGGGAGGAACTTGTCTGCCCAAGTCTTCCTCAGTCCCCTGTGGTATGTTATTAGCTCATAATAACGTCTAGACGTTCTTCCTGAACTGACACGGTTTTGGTAATCTCCATCCAAACAGTGTCCTTATCTGGACTTCAATTTCCTGACCTTACCCACTAAGGGATTGAGGAGTCCTGCACGGAACCTCCTCTCCGTGCTCCACACACACCCACGGTGTCAGCAGCACCCTCTCACCTCCCCGCTTCCAGCCCCTGCACCAACCTCTTCCCACCCTAAACCCACACTCCACGGGGTGTAGCAGCAGAGCTCTGCAGGGCCCCTGCATCCTGGCAGGGTTCTTGCAAACTCTCGGCTGCATCACCCACGGGGCATCTGCAGGGAGATTCACCCACCTGGCACAAGGGTGGCTGCCTGCATGGGCTAAGTGGTTTCCTGCTGCCCCGTCTTTGCTTGGAGCACGCCCTCTGCCTGGGGTGCCTTTCCCTGCAGCCCACAGGTCCACCAGGACCATCGAGAGAACTTTTGTAGATCATAAATCCTAGTGCCTCACCTGTAACAATTCACATCTAATTGATCCAAACTGGGACTTGGGCAATCATGTTTTCCAGATTTCTCAGAGAAATCTTCCCAGCCCTGGGAACTCTGCAAGCATCATGAGCTGGTGGCCCCTGCTTGGTGTTTCTCCCGCAGGTAGCCTTGAGTCTTGCAGTCACCCTCCTGGAGACCGCCCCTGGCCAGTCAGGAGGGGACTGGAGGGCACTACTGGATGGATTCATCCCTGAGCACCGGCATGTGGCCGTGGGGCTGCAACCCCCCACCCCGCCCTGACAACAATGACCACTCACAGAGTGCCCCCGCGGTCTTCTGCTGTTTACCAACTCCTGTGCTAAGTTAGCAGATAAATCTTTTATTTGTTCCTCTTTGCTTTTTTCCAACATTGCCTTCAACACTCTCTGCAGAGATCATGGTGAGGTTCACAAGCAGGCTAAGGTGGGTGTGGTAGATGGAGCAGCCGAATTCCATGAACATCTGTGAAAACCTGTTAGGAAGCCACCTCCCCGTCAGCACCTGCCCTTGGGCTGCCGAGGCCCTGCTCTGTGACGAGTTCGCCGCGACGCCCCAGGAGACGGGTGTGCTCAGGTGAGGAGGGACGCTGGCACTGGGCGTTTGGTGTACAGCCTCTTTAATTACGGTCGTTCTCCAAAGCTCTTACATGATGCTTTTAAATAAAGCTGACCCTTTTTATTTAATTTCATTTGCCTGTTAGTGTTTGGAGACTATCCAGCAAAGCACTTCAGCAAATTCAATAAAGTTCATGGTGCAATTAATATGAGACCCAATAACAATGGACGCCCGGTCTTCCGTAAGCACTGCCATAATTCCACCAGGAGCGCAGATATTTTAGTGAATTAAGTAACAGAAATTGGAGTGAATGGATGAAATAAAACATTACATTTTGTATAATTAGTAAGCTTAAAATGTGGAATAGTTTTCTACTGGAAGCGATGAGATGGATTTTCTGGGGCTTTGCACAACTGCAGTCGCATTGTGATGCTATGGGTTTTGTGTGTGGTTTTCGCTGTGTTCTTGGGATAAATGATGGATTTCCCCCCTGCTCCCATCAGACAGATCGAAATAATGTTGAGTTTGACTTTAGGTTTTGTTTTATTCTTCCATTTTTTCCCTAGCTATAATTTAGAGCTACCTCTAGATAGAAAATAGTGCATCGTGTATTGATTGTTCATAATACTTCTTAGAATTACTTAGAATTCCAGAAATAATTTATTTTTAAAAATTACCTTTTTTAGTTATAGATGGTATAATTTGAAAGACCTCTGATTTAGGATAATTAAGGTTTACTAAGTTAAGTAAAACTGAAAAATATTGTTATTAAAATACAGCGTTAGCCACAATTTTCAACATAATCTGTCCTATTCACCCTGAATGCATTTGAACTTTCCACCTGGCACGAATGTATCTCTACAATCTTCCCAAGCAATAATCATCCACCCCAAAGAAGCTTTAAACAGAAGGCAAGGATCTAGAGTCTGAACAGAAAAATAAACTCTAAACAATCAGTTTGTGTCCAAGATGCTGCCAATGTTATTATTTCATTAATAATGCATTTTTGGTTGTCAAAAACAATCAGCACTGCAGTTCTTTCCTAGATACTGTTTGTTATAAATCACTTTGCAATAGTATATTATTGTGCAGAGAATGAAAAGTGAAACCATCTCCTGTCAGCTGGAATTAGCAGTCAGGAAAGATCGTCTTTCAGAAAGGGAAATAGGTAAATTAGCATATGGAAATACGCTCAAAAACATCAGCCTCTAGTTGTTGACATAGGAAAATGAACAATGTGTATTCAGCCACTGAGATTAAAGTTACTTGAAACATTTCCTAATTGTTGCTCCTGGTTAATGGGAAAGTACTGTTTGAGCAACGTCAACTTGCCACTGCTGTTCCTCCCAGTCCCAGCTGGGGTTTGCACCACATGTAAAATAGATATTTCACACGCAGTCCTCACAAGGAAACAGAATTGTTTGAATCAGACTGTGATATTATAACAACATGTTATTCCTGATCTCAGACCTTACAGAATCCAGTTGTGTGCCCCCCGCACACACACCGTGGCGGTAGGGGTGCAGTTAGCACTGGACGCTCATTGGTGCTGGGAGACATCTCTGGGGTGAGGTTGTTCTGCTGGCCCAGAGGCCTAGCTGGGCGCTCCGGGAAAATGTCATTTTCTTTTCTGTCCACCAAGTTTTAGGAGAAACTTTCAGAAGAACAGAAAGCTCCCAGTAAAAGCCAAACATTCTTATGTGCAGGCTCTCTTGACCTCATGGGAAAAGTTACTGCGAGGTGTTTTCAATGGAAGGTGAATCTCTAAATCAGTGTTTTTCAACCTTTTTTTTTTTTTTTATCTCATGGCACACTTGAACCTATAATTAAAGTTCTGGGGCGCACTTTTTATGTTGATAAAAAAAAAAGTAAAAGGCAGGGTGTGTTGGCTTTCAACTGTGACCCCAACTCTCTGGGAGACTGAGGCTGGTGAATTGCCTGAGCTCAGGAGTTCAAGGCTAGCTTGGGCAAGAGGGAGAATCCCTCTCTACTAAGAATAGAAAAACCAGCCAGGTGTTGGGTGGGCACCTGTAGTCCTGGCTACTCAGGAGGCTGAGGCAAGCCGGTCACTTGAGCCTAAGGGTTTGAGGTTGCTGTGAGTTTTGATGATGCCACGGCACTCTACCCAGGGGGACAGGATGAAACTGTCTCAGAAAAAAAAAAAAAAAAAAAGGAACCAGCAAAGAAGGAGAAAATCATTGAATAATTTCATATTTGATATTTCAAAAATAAAAATCTTCAAAGCAGTCATCATGAGAAAATTCAAAGCGTTGAAGGACTTCCTCACACTTATTTTGAGGTTTACTATTGATTTTATTTTGTACTACTCAGGAGGGTCGTGATGCCCTAATCTTTTCCAAGCTTAGTGCCTCTAAAAGTTTTAATCAAGGTCTGAGAAATGGAAAAGTGGTGCGCACAGTGGGGGAGGGGGCTCCCCTGGAGTCTGTTTTGCATGACAGCTTCATCCCTGGAGGGCGGGGAGGGAAGGTGTTTTCCTCCTGCTGCAGTCTGACACCAAAGGAGGCGAGATGAAGCCTGGTTGGAGGTGGTGCTAATGAGATATCCAGCATTTTCTTCTTCTCTCTCCAATCTTGAATTTCCTTCTCCTCAGCTGGGTGTCAAGGTATGTATTTATACCAGGACAGGGCTTATCGTAGCTGTCATTTGTTTATGAAATTCTTTCTAGAAGATCAGTGGGCTGGCAGGAAGCTGGGGTTGGGGGCTGCAAGGTGGGCAGGCGACAGAGATCTAGAAACTCCCTGCTAGGCCAGCCTCTAAGCTGGAAACCTTTAGCAAAAAATCTAGCCAAACCATAGAAGAAAGGACAGACAGGCGGACACTCCTGGTAAACAATCCCCCTGCAGAGAAGTCAGAACACCTGGCCAGCAGAAGGAATGGTGTGGATGGGAACAAAGGGGAAGGGAGCCCAGGAGGGAATGTCTGAAGCTTCCCTTCCCTTTCCTCCCCTCCCCTCTTCTTTTCTTCTTTTCTTTCTTCCTTTTTTTTTTTTTTTTTATGGACTTTATTTTTTAGAGCAGTTTAGCAAAATTGAGCAGAAAGTACAGAGATTTTGGCAGGGGGCAGTGGCTCACATCTGTAATCCTAGCACTCTGGGAGGCCAAGACAGGTAGATTGCTTGAGCTCACAAGTTCAAGACCAGCCAGAGCAAGAGCAAGGCTCCATCTCTACTAAAGATGGAAAAAACTGGCTTGGCACCTGTAGCTAAGTGGCTAGGGCGCCAGCCACATGCACTGGAGCTGGCAGGTTCGAATCCAGCCTAGGCCTGCTGGATAACAATGACAACTACAACCAAAAAATGGCTGATTTGTGGTGGGCACCTGTGTTCCCAGCTACTTGGGAGGCTGAGGCAAGAGATTTGCTTGAGCCCCAAAGTTTGAGGTTGCTGTGAGCTGTGATACAACGGCAGTCTGCCAAGGGTGACAAAATGAGACTCTGTCTCAAAAAACAAACAAACAACAACAAAAAAAAACTAGCCAGGCATAGTGGTGGGCACTTGTAGTTCCAGCTAGTCAGAAGGCTAAGGAAAGAGGATAAGTCAAGCCCAAGGTTTGAGGTTGCTGTGAGCTATGATACTATGGCACTCTACCCAGGGTGACAGAGTGACACTCTGTCTCAAAAAAGAAAAGGAAGTACAGAGATTTCCCATGTACCCCATGCCCGTATATCTGCCGTTGCCATCCTCCCAGACCAGGATGGTACATTCATGAGAGTTAATGAACCTACACTGACACATCAGTATCACCTAAAGTCCATAGTTCACGTTGGGGCTCAATCTTGGTGCTATACATTCTATGGGTTTTGACAAATGCATAATGACATGTACCACCATCCAAGTAGCCTACAGATAGTGTCACTGCCCTGCAAATCCTCTGTCCTCTGCCTATTCATCCTCTCTCCTCCTCACCCCTGGTAATCACTGAACTTTTCTTATTTTTTTGGCCGGGGCTGGGTTTGAACCCACCACCTCTGGTATATGGGGCAAGCACCCTACTACTCCTTTGAGCCACAGGCACCACCCAACCATTGATCCTTTTACTGTCTTCATAGCTTTGCCTTTTCCCGAATGTCACACAGTTGGAAACATACTGCAGCCTTTCCACATTGCCTTTAAGTTTCCTCCATGTTTTTTCATAACTTGATAGCTCATTTCTTTTTGGCACTAAATAATATTCCATTTTCTGGACGTACCACAGTTTATTCATCCATTCATCCAAGTTTTGTCAATCATAAATAAAGCTGCTATAAATACTTGTGTTAACGTTTTTATATGGATTTAAGTTTTTTATTTATTTGGGTATATACCAAGGACTGTGACTGCTGGATCATATGGTAAAGAGTGTGTTTAGTTCTGTAAGAAACTGCCCAACCAGCCGGGCATGGTGGCTTACACCTGTAATCCCAGCACTCTGGGAGGCTGAGGCAGGTGGAGTGCTTAAGCTTAGGAGTTGGAGACCAGCCTGAGCAAGAGTTAGACCCTGACTCTACTAAAAGTAGAAAAAACTAGCTGAGCATAGTGGCAGGCACCTATAGTTCCAGCTAGTCAGGAGGCTGAGGCAAGAGGATCGCTTAAGCCCAGAAATTTGAGGCTACTGTGAGCTAGGCTGATGCCACAGCACTCTACCCAGGGTGGCAGAGTGAGACTCTATCTCAAAAAAAAAAGGGAGGGGGGAGGAAAGAAACAGCCTCTCCAACCTGGCTGTGCCATTTTGCATTCCCACCAGCAGCGAATGGGAGTTCCTGTTGTTCAACATCCTCATCAGCATTTGAAGGTGCCAGTGCCTGGATTTTGGCCATTCCCATGGATGTATAGTGATATCTCAATATTGTTTTAACTTGGAGTTCCTTCAAGACATGATGTTGAACATCTTTTCAGGTGCTTACTTACTGTCCCTGTGTCTCCTTTGGTATAGTACCTGTTCAGGTCGTTTTTCTCAGTTTTTAATCTAGTCATTTCCTGTTATTTTATTTTATTTTTTTGCAGTTTTTTTTTTGGCCAGGGCTGGGTTTGAACCCGTCACCTCTGGCATATAGGGTTGGCACCCTACTCCTTTGAGCCACAATCGCCACCCCATTTTCCTGTTATTGAGGGGTTTTTTTGTTTGTTTGTTTGTTTTTGAGACAGAGTCTCACTATGTTGCCCTTGGTAGAGTGCTGTGACATCATAGCTCACAGCAACCTCAAACTCTTGGGCTTAAGCTATTCTCTTGCCTCAGCCTCCCAAGTAGCTGGGACTACATGTGTGCCCACCATAACACTCGGCTATTTTTGTTATTGTTGTTGTTGTTTGGCAGGCCCAGGTGAACCTGCCAGCCTTGGCGTATGTGGCCGGCACCCTAACACTGAGCTATGGGCGCTGACCTCCTGTTATTGAGTTTTAAGAGTTATTTGTATATTATGGATAATAGTCATTTATCAGATCTATCTTTTGCAAATATTTTCTCCGAGTCTGTGGTGCACCTTTTCATGCCCTTGAACCACCTTAGTATTTTGTTGTTGTTGTTGTTGTTTAGCAGGCCCAAGCCAGATGTGAACCCACCACTCCCAGTGCATGGGGCCAGCGCTCTAACCACTGAGCTACAGGCGCCCCACCTTCAATTTTGAGTTGATGCCTCCTGGCCATGACTGAGTCAGACTATTATACAGAGTCTAGCCATTTCCACCTAGTTCAGGATATCTCTAATCCGCAGTCTCTCCTGGTGCCCAGTGGCTGGCCAAAGACCTCAGATCTGCACCCTAGTCTGATGGTTCCCCTGCCCCACCCAATTTTTCATGGGGGCTGCTCGCCACCCACACTTGTATACTTCTAACTCAGTCTCAGTGCCTGCTTCGGATCAAGAGATCTGTAGTTGGGAAGGAACTTAAGTCAGAGTAATGGGATAGAGAGAGAATAGGGGTGCAAATTTAAGTTGGAGGGTCATCTTTGTTTACCTAGATAGAGTCGAAAAGAATGGAAAAATAAATATCCAATGTACTGAATACTAATACGAAACTAATATATAGACAACTACAAGCCCACAAGAATGATGAAACACAAATATAGTCTAGCAAGAGGGTGGAATGGAGGAAGAGGGGAGGGGAGAGAAGGGAGAGAGAGAGAAGGGAGGGCGATTGGCCAGATGAGGGAAAGTGACTGGCGGGATCTCACCTAATGTGCACAATGTGAGGGTGTTCAGCCCACCCCTGGGTGAAGGGCTCAACTGCAACTTGAACTTTACCTTAGAGTTGAAAACAATGTAACCTAAAAATGTGACCCTCATATTAATTTGAAATAAAAAATAAGTAAATAAAAAGTGAAAAAAAAAAGGAAGCTCAGGGAAGGCCCCATCAATAATGTTATTATGCTGGGCTGAAATGTGGGGCCAGGACTATACTCAACAGCAAAAAGGTCTAAGGGAAGGAATGGCAGGTGCAAAGACTCCAGGCTGTGTGGCTGAGGCAGGGCGTGCCCAAGGTGGGAGAGGAGATGAGGCAGCAAGGTTTCAAAGCGCAGAGTGGTGGCATATCTTGGAGGCCACAGCCAGAGTCTGATTTATTCCAAATGTGCTGGGAAGCCACTGGAGGGGTTTTCAGCCTAAGAGTGACATAATCTGAGTTGCATTTTTAAAAGCTAGCACTGGCTGCTGGGTGAAGAATGAATTACAAAGGAGCAAGAGGAGGCAGTCAGACCACTTGAGTGTTCCCTTGCTTTGGTTAACATAAATATCCCAGCCCAACCACTTCTCCCCTAGGAGGACAATCATGGGGGCTGGAGTGGCAGAGTCACAGGCACACTCACTGCAAACACACATGCAAGGGGCACACTCACTGCAAACATACACGCAAGGCTTACATCCTCTACACTCACCAACATTCACATTCTCCTGCACACTGTGCACATACAAGCTCTACGCTCCCCACGTGCATACTCACCACACAGAGGCATGCAAGTCTCATGCACATTTGCTCCCATGCATGGCACCAGCAGAAATATTTTCCTGTACACACTAGTACACATACTCCCATTTATATACTTCCTTGCTGTACATGAAATACTTTCACACACACACAGAACCACACTCTCCTTTGTAGACACACTATTTCCAGTTTTCCAAAGGGAAGCAAGTCTGAGCAGGGAGGTGACTAGGAAAGGGGGTTAGGGGGGCTTATGAGAGGAAGAGGTAATTGCGAACCTAGTGAGTCTTTAGAGAAAGAAAATGCCAATGCCGGCACTCTGTTTTACCCTCCAGGGCACCTGAGGGTTGGGCCAGCCAGTTACCAGGGACACTCCACTAAGGCCTTCATTTAGCAGGTTGGGGAGCCCCCCTGTAGTTCCTCCTCGCTCAGCCACTGCCACCGCCAGCCCGCCACTACTTTTAGTCAGCTCTCACTCCTCTCCTGGTGACTCACGGAAGCATTGTGTGTGTGTGGGGGGGTGCCCCCAGCTGCCTGGGAAGCCCTATGGCTTAGGGAAGAGGAAGAGTGGAAGACATTTCCTTTCAGGGTCTCCCTTGCCACAGCAGGCAGAAGAGAAGCTGGGGTCAGGGTGGGGACTGCTTTTGACAATCTGGACCCCTTTTCAAGGCCTCATAAGACCTGCTCGCTAAACCTCCCCACCTTCCAGCTGTTCCTTTCCAGCTCGTCCTGCCTTCAGCTCTGAGCCCAGCCACAGGGACCTGCCAGCAACCAGCAGCTCTTCAAACACACACCTTCAGATCTTTGCATATGCTGCCCTCACTGCCACCTGGAACAGCTGAGGCACCTCCTGCTCAGGAAAGTCTTCTCTGATCACCCCACCATGCCAACCTGGCCAGGGTCCCTCTGTGCTCACCTCCACCTTAGCACATAACTACACTGCCCAGACCCACTGGGTTATGTCTGTCGCTCCTTCAAGGCAGAAAGCATGTCTGTTTTGTTCCTGCTGCTAAACACAGAGCAGGTGCTCAATAAATATTGAGTGGATAAATTCAAGTTCCTACATATAATTCTTTAGAACTTACTCCAGGAGAGGGTGGTGAAAGTGGGAGAGTGTGTGTATGCCTGTGTGTGTGCATGCATATGTGTGCATGTGTAACATGTCATGTGTGATGGGTCTGTGCCGGCAGGGAAGATCAGGCTGGACACTCACTCGACACTTTGAGGATTCAAAGAGCAAGAGCAGGTCTTAAGAGAAAGATGACCTTAAACAACCTAGAAAGGGCTAAAGCAGTTTGCTGATTAAAGGAGAGAGCTGCCCTAGGCATTCACATGGAATTTGCAGAGCACATCCTTAAAAGCTCCTTCCTGCGGAGTGAGGCATGCTCGTGGCTGATGTTTTCTGTGTGTCTGTGTATGTCAAACCCAGGGACAAACCCAGGGAGAGACATGTGGGCTCTGCCTGCTTAGAGGTCTGTGCAGAACCAGGAGAGGTGGCTCAATGACTCAGTACCTAGGCAGTGTTAGACCAAGCAGGATTCTGCAGAGATCCTGGCATTTCTGACCTCAGCAGAATCCTACTTTCTTTCCCTAGGAGCAAAGAAATATAAAAATGATAACTATTATGTGCTGAATGTCACATCCCTGTCCACACGTCAGTAGTCAGTCACCCCCTTCACCTCTAGGCCAGGACAAGATGTCACAATTCTTCCCAGCACAGTGCCCCAAGGCCATGACTGATGAATTGGAGCTGGCACATCAGGTGGATCCTTTTAGCCATCACTGGTCTCCTAAGTGCCAAGTGCTTAATAAATCTATCTCATTCACTCCTTGCAAGAAATCCACGAGATTGCTGGGCCAGGATTCCTGTAATCCTAGCACTCTGGGAGGCTGAGGTGGGTGGATCGCTTGAGCTCAGGAGTTAGAGACAAGCTTAAGTAAAAACAAAACCCCATCTTTACTAAAAATAGAAAAAGCAGATGGTGCCTGTGGCTCAGTGGGTAGGGTGCTGGCCACCTACACCAAGGGTAACAGGTTTGAATCCAGTCCGGTCAGTTAAAACAGCAACAACAACAACAAAAAACAACAGCTGGGTGTGGCAGGCGCCTGTAATCCCAGCTACTGGGGAGGCTGAGGCAAGAGAATCACTTTAGCCCAAGAGTTTGAGGTTGCTATGAGCTGTGATGCCACTGCGCTCTACCAAGGGCAACAAAGTCAGACTCTGTCTCAAAAAATAAATAAATAAAATAAATAAATAAAAATAGAAAAAGTAGCCAATGTCATGGCGAGCACCTGCAGTCTCAGATACTCTGCAGGCTGAGGCAAGAGGACCCTTTGAGCCCAAGGGGTTGAGGTGGTTGTGAGCCATAATGCCATGACACTCTACCCAGGGTGACAGAATGAGACACTATCTCAAAAAAAAAAAAAAATCCATGAGATAAGCCTTAATTTTTATTTCTCAAAAAGAAGGGAGGGTCGGGCAGCACCTGTGGCTCAAAGGAGTAGGGCACTGGCCCCATATGCCAGAGGTGGTGGGTTCAAATCCAGCCTTGGACGGAAAAAAAAAACCCCAACAAGAAATTATGACGACCCTGCTGGCACAGGGAGGAAGTGACTGGAAACTGCAGGGACCCAAAGCTGCAAAGGAAAGGAGCAAGGAGAACAAACATTCAAGCCTCTCTCCTCCCTACCTCTATACTCCTCCAGTGGTGCCTCCCATTGAACAGAGCCAAGCAGAAGCCCATAGGTATATGGCTCGGCACCTGTGGCTCAAGCAGCTAAGGTACCAGCCACATACACCTAAGATGGCGGGTTCGAATCCAGCCTGGGCCTGCCAAACAACAATAATGGCTGGAACCAAAAAATAGCTGGGCATTGTGGCGGGCACCTGTAGTCCCAGCTACTTGGGAGGCTGAGGCAGGAGACTCGCTTGAGCCCAGGAGTTGGAGGTTGCTGTGAGCTGTGATGCCACAGCACTCTACCCAGGGGGACAGCTTGAGGCTCTGTCTCAAAAAA
>CAUYQV010099144.1:0-11561 GCA_963574575.1 Galagoides demidoff | reverse complement strand
CTTCCAATTCAAGGAGCAGCCAGCCTACCTCGAATTACCAAGCATTTCCTGCAGGGTTATTGTGCTCCTAAGAGGCAACCTGGAAGGTTAGGGGTGAAGTTCATGGGATTAAAAGGGGCTTGGCCATCATTTGGTCTAATTCTCTCCTTTGGGCAAGCTTTCCCCCATGCACACGCATCCTCTCCAGGTGGACATTGCTTTCCCTGGAGGAACCTCCAGATCCCCTAGAGGTGAAGGCAGGGGGACAAAGTGGCATGTGACAGTGAGGTCACAGGGCAAGCCAGTGTAACAGACTGCACACAGGACTAGAGAGAATCAAAGGTGTGTATGGGTGCACAGGACGCTCCTTCTATAAACTTCCCTCTTCCTGTTCTCTCTGATCTCCTTAGGTGACCTAGGAAAGAAGCCGGGAAGTTAAGTGGGCAGGGATATAGAGCTGTTTGTGCCATGTGGGGGTGGGTCTGAGATTTAAGGTATCAGAGGAGGCTCCAATATGTGTCACTAGTTAGAAAACTTCACCAGCCATGGCCCAAGAAGCCAGCACATCAGCACCTCTCTCTGCCTTTTGTATTAAATATCTGTTAGGAAGAAACCAAACCTGCCATGACAGAGCTTGCTGGATCCAGCCACATGGATGTGACCTTGGTTTGTTACCAGATCCAAGAACCAACTGTCAGGGAAAGCTAGGGGCTGCAGGTCTGGTTTAGAAGCAAATTACTCAAAGAACAGTCCCTTGCCCTCTGAATCTCAGGAAGGTACCAGGTACCTTCCTGGCACCACTTAACTATTCGATAGAACAAATGAAACATTCAGGGGTGATTCTTCCAACAAAGACTCTGGATACACTTAGACATTGGTATCTTCTTTGGCTTTGTAACAGATCCAGACAGCTTTTCCCAAGGTGTGGGCTCCATATCACCGTCAGACCAGAGGCCATTTACTGAGTGTGTATTGGTGAGAACGGGATTTCTTTTTCAAGTCCTCCAGGAGAAAGCATCATCTCAGTGCTAAAGCATCTCTAAATCTTTTCTACCCTCAGCTATTCTCTTTTTTACAGGAAAAGTAAAGCCAAACCCAGGTTCAGAGTCTTGCCTAGACTGAATTTACTTACTCTGTTTGTTCATATAGTATTTGCATTGATAGTATGGGAATGCTTGGCAGCCATATAAGATTTCCTTTGAAATTTAAGTTTCAAAAAGTGAGTTGGCTTAAAGGAAACAAAGAGTACTAGAGGTGCACAGATGGAAGAAAACCATAAAGGTGTTATTCACTGATGAAGTTTGGGGTCAAGTCGAGGGAGAGTGATGAGGAATGGGAAGGTTGGCATGCAGTCCTGCTCCACATTCAGAACCTGGGGCTGTCCCCAGGGTTTAGCAGCTGTCTTTCTCTTCCTCTTCCTCTTCCACTCCATCCCCAGGAGTACCCGCTGGCAGCTCTCGCAGGCACCGCTTGCCACTGTGGGTTCCCCACCACCAGATTCCCCCTTCATGACAGAGAAGACGAGCAGCTCTGTGCCCAGAAGTGCAGTGCAGAGGAGTTTGAGAGCTGTGGGACTCCTAGTTACTTCATCGTGTACCAGACCCAGGTCCAAGGTAAGCCCGTCCCTCCCCACCCAGCAGCCCCCACACATTCTCCCAATAGCACCTCCCAGAGTCCCATTAGAGTGCTTCTGATGACCCCATCTCTATCTCCCATCACTGAGGACCCTTGGCAGCCTTTTTAATGTGGTAGAGGTAGTGAGATTGAGTGGGAACAGAGACCCAGGTCTCCCACACAGAGGCTCCAAAACAGACTCGCTGTGTGATCTTGGACAAGTCATTTCCTCTTTCTGGGCCTCAGTTTCTCTGCCTATAAAATGAACCTGAAGATTATTGAGCTGCAAAGTCTCTTCCAATTCTAGGAATTGGCAAATTTATCTGTAAGTTCTTCTTTCTCTTGCTCTTTCTTCTCTCTCCCTGTCTCATTCATCCTTTCTGCTCTTCCTCTTCCTTTGCTAGTGGACCACATACTTACTGTGTATCTCCTCTTCTGTCTCTTGAGACTACAAGGCATGATGATGGTGATGGTAATGAGTGATCCCGATGGTTGATGGTGATGATGATGGTGGTGATTACTGGTTGATGGTGATGGTTTTGGGGGATGGTGATGGCTGATAGGTGACAGAAATGATGATGATTATGATGGTGGTGATTACTGGTTGATGGTGACGGTATTGGGGGATGGTGATGGCTGATAGGTGACAGAGATGATGATGATGATTGTGGTGAAGGTGATGGTGATGGGTGACAGTGACGTTTGATGGGGGTGGTGATGGTTGCGGTGATGGTGGTGATGGCAATGGTGATGGTGGTGATGGTTGATGATGATGGTGGTGATGGGGATGATGATGGTGGTGGTGATTGATGGTGATGGTTGATGGTGATGGGGATGATGATGGTGGTGTGGTTGATGATGATGGTGGTGATGGGGATGGGGATGATGATGGTGGTGATGGTAGTGGTGGTTGATAGTGATGGTGGTGATGGGGATGCGGATGATGATAGTGAGGGTGATGGTTGATGGTTATGGTGGTGATGGTTGATGGTGATGGTGGTGGTGATGGGGATGGGGATGATGATCGTGAGGGTGATAGTTGATGGTGATGGTGGTGATGGGGATGATGATGGTGGTGATGGGGATGGCAACAGTAATGGTGATGATGAAAGTTGTGATGATGAGGAGGAGGAGGCAGTAGCACTTGGTTTTACTCTCTGCCAAATTCAGTGTTGAGTCCTTCGTGTGCCTTTTCTCACTGAATCCCCTCAACTCTCCTATGATGTGAGAATAGTTGTTATGCCAACTTTATACAGGAAGGGAAATTGAGATTTGGAGCAATTGAGAGACTTGCCTGAAGTCGTGCCCTTTATAATTTCTTGATAAAAACCCTTTTTTTCCAAATGAAGGCATCATAGAGGGTGAGTAGCACTTGGGTGGGGGTCGGAGGACAAGTGCCCTTGCTGGGACACCCAGCCCAAAAGAAGCTCCTAAAGGACCACCCCAATATTTGAATATAGTGAACATCTACTATGCACCAGCCTGTGTGCCAAGCTTCATTTCATTCACAATATAAAGTCCACAGTAAGCCTATGGTCAGGGAACTATCATCCTCATTTCACAGAGATAAGAGAACCAAGGCTCATACAGCTCAGGAACTGGACATAATTACATATCTTTGAAAGCAATTTGTTTCCAGATGTCTGACTCCAAAGACCCTGCTAGAAACTATTGCCTGTGGTGTAAAGAAAACTCCCACAGCCTTGAAGAGGCGTGGAAACACCTTTCTAGACCTCCTTCTCTTCACTTCGCAGTAACCAGGCTGATGTGTTTGGTTGGGCAGGTTGGGCACTGCACAAGCGCACTCTATAGAAAAAGTTATGCCTGAAGGCCAGTCTGCATGCCATGCTTCCTGGATGGCAACACATTCACCCAAAGGAAGGGGAGGGCACCTTTTTGTGATTTTCACAAAAGTGCTGTAAGAGCTAGGGGCATCCCTATCAATAGTCTGCCCTTGTTTGGCCTGATGGAGTACCAGTGGTGACCAACTGGGGCTGCTTCCATGGTAGCTAAAGTCCTGCTATGAGCCTGGTGCTGCAAGTACAGCCTTTGGGTCTATTTACATTCCAGTGAAGAAGGACGAATATTTGTTATTTTTCAGGGAAATGTTGGTTAGTCTGTGCAGAACTGTTGCCTCAGCCTGGAGGAGAGAGTCCTACACAGATTAATTACTCTGTGACCATGAATGGCTTTGATGTGGCCAGAACAGATGCTAGGGCCTTTTCAACAGTAGATAAAGAGTCCTTAATAAATGAGTTTGCTCATTCCTGGTGCCTTTCCCCCAGGCTATTATTCGTCTTTATTTTTTTCATGTTGCCTTTGTAGCCCCTACACACGAGGGAGGTTAGAGAGTCATGTGGTTCATCAAGCTGCCTGGAGCCTGGTCCACCATGGCTGCCATTTGCTAAGCACCTACTGTGTGCTGAGCCCTGTGTTCCCGATGGAAACTAATTATTGAACACTTACTGTATGCCAGACACTGTCTAAACCCCTTACCTGGCTTAACTCACCTAATCCTTCCAATAGTCCAATGACGTAAATGCTATTATTTCCATTTTACAAATGAAATAACTTGGCACAGAGAAGTTAAGTAACTTGGCCAGATCACACAGCTTGGATAGGGCAGAGTTGGGATTCAAACGCAGACAATCTGGGTCCCAAAACTGCACTCTTCATCACAGCTTCTCAACCTACCTTGCGAATAATTTACTCTTATTATCCCATTTAATTTTGTAAGGTTTACTATCCCTGTTTTGTAAGTGATGAAACTGAAACTCAGAAAGGTAAAGAGCCTTACTGAATGTCACACAGGTAAACCATGATAATCCAGGATGGAAATCCAGGTCCATCTGACTCCAGATCTGTACCTAATACTGCCTTCAGCATCTGCTTTGACTTCTGGGGCTTAAGAATAAAATAACTTTCTTTATAGTGCTACAAATAACAGCCTTTACCTTAGGATTGATCTTGGCCTCCCAGGAAAGTACTGGAGTGGAAAATTCTGGTTTTGAGAGAAATTGAAGGGGCCAGGTCCTCTCACCCCACTAACCCAACATTTTATTATTTTTAAAAAATGCCAAATCTCCAGAAAAGTCAAAATGATTATGTAGCGAATACCCATACACTCATTCCACAGATTTTATATTTGTTACCTTTGTACATTTATTCTATCATACATTTCTCAATTTCTCCATCCCTTGATCCTTCTTAATTTCCGATGCATTTCAAAGTGAGTTGCAAACATCATTGTACTTCAGTATGTTTATCATTAATTATAATTCATTATTTCCTTGTGATTTCTGAAGTAACATTTCCATGGGGTGAAATGCACAAATTGTAAGTGCACTGAACAATGACAACTGGATAATCCACACTCCTATCAACATGGGAACCATAACCATACTCTAGAACAGCGGTTCTCAACCTGTGGGTCACGACCCCTTTGGGGGTCTCCTGCATATCAGATATTTACATTACGACATAACAGTAGCAAAATTACAGTTATGAAGTAGCAACAAAAATAATTTTATGGTTGGGGGTCCCCACAACATAAAGGGTTGTGGCATTAGGAAGGTTGAGAACCACTGCTCTAGAAAGTTCCCATATCTGGGCTCTCTTTTGCAGTACATTCCCATAAAAACCATTCCCAGATGCTTCCTTGGCCTTGACACTGACGTTTTTGGGTTTACTGCCTCTTAAATCTGCTGTCCTCAGAATAAACAGGTTAAAAACATGGAAGGAGAAAAGACCTGAGCCCTTGGCTAGTAGCAACAGTACTAAGAGCTACAATCAGTTGACACTTCCAGTGTGTGAGTCTTTGTTTTTTTGAGACAGAGTCCCACTATGTTGTCCTCGGTAGAGTGCTGTGGCATCACAGCTCATAGCAACCTCAGACTCTTAGGCTTAGGCAGTTCTCTTGCCTCAGCATCCCAAGTAGCTGGGACTACAGGTGCCCGCCACAATACCTGGCTATTATTTTTTTGTTGTTGCCATTGTTGTTTAGTTGGCCCTGTCTGGGTTCAAACACGCCAGCCTTGGTGTATGCAGCTGGTGCTGTAACCACTGTGCTAAGGCGCCGAGCCCAGTGTGTGAGTCTTATGTGAACACACTTCATTCATTCTCAACTGTAAGCCTCCTAACAATTTCAGACCATCCCCGCTGCTTACTAGTTCCATTTTACAGATGAGGAAACTGAGGCTCAGACAGATCATTCTTATCAAAGTTGCCCAGGAGATAAGTGTCAGAATTGGAATTTAGATCTAGGACTTCAACCCTCCCCTTCAAAGGGTTGTTGTGAGAACTCAAGCTCAGAATAAGTAAGGCTAAAATAAATGGCAGCGAATGCGGAACAGGAAAGACCCGGGTAAAATCTCAGGAAAAAATTGTGTCTCAGAAAGGCGGAGTGATCTGCTGCTGCGTAGTGGTCACAAAAGGGAGCTTGTCTGATGGATTCATCATGGGGCAGTCGCTGGAGACCTCAGTGAGACCTGATCCTGGGCAGTACAAAGGCCAGAGGCAAGGGACAGAGGGAAAATGGAATAGCTCTGTTGGAAATGAGGCTGTGACCAGGTCAAGGAGAGATGATGGTCACTGGAGGGGGGTCTTTCTAAATGCTGGAGCTGTTTGGCATGTTGGAACATAAATGTGATCAAGCCAGTTGAGGGAGAGGACAGATGGGGACAGATGGGGGCAAGAAGCTTTGTGAGGAGGGAGGAAGTGCACCCAGACGCTTGGGCAGGGGATGGGACAGAGAAGAGGACAGGGGAGGTGAGGGAGGCTCATGTGATGGTCAGTAAGGATGAGGATGACCTGCCTAGAGGAAGGAAGCCAGGACTGAGACTTGGGGCCTCCAAGCCTGGATCTGGGATTCTCCCCACTTCCTTTTTATTCCAGAGCCCCTACACTGGGCTTCCCCTCGGCATCTCTTTCTGCTGGGAGGACCAAAAGAAAGTTCTGTGCTTTCTTAGTTCGAGTGGGGCTTGCAAGCAGCAGGTGCTGGGGTGTGTATTTTCCATTTTGTGACCATAGTGGTATCCTGAGCTTTCTGAAAAGCCAGAGAAACCAGAATATCACACTGGTCCTCACCACCACCACCAATCCATTTTACTGATGAGAAAACTGAGGGCTGAAGAAAAATCATCTCTGCTCTCAGAGCACTAAGTATTAACATGGTACAGGCATTGTTCCATGTAATCTTTTCAACAGCCTTATAAAGGCACGATTATTGTCACCTACCCCTCCACCCATCTACCTATTCATCCAAGAAGTGTTTATTAGGTACCTGCGGTCTGCAAATATTATGGAAAGTACTGAGAAATCAGCAAAGTGCAAAATGGGCAGGGTTTGAACTAACCACTCATTGCAACCAATAATTATTTGAATTACAATTGGAATAAGCACTATGGGGAGGATGGACACAGTATACATTAATGATAGCCCGGGGAAGGAGGGAGGGAGAGAGGACAGACCTAATTCAGCAGAGAGCTGAAGAGTAAGAAGCAAAGGCAGGGAGGAGGCAGTGTCCGGGAACAGGGCGCCTGCAGGTGCTAAGACAGGAAGGAGCGGAGCATAGAAGAGGAAGTGAAGAGGGCCCAGGTGGCCGGCAGGTGGCCGGAGGCAGGGGAAGGGTTGTGGATGAGCCTGGGGGTCTGCAAAGGACCAGACATGTGGGATGGGAGGCCAAGATAAGAAACTTGCCCTGGATTCCATTCAGATGCACGGCACCACTGAAGGTTTTAATCTGAAGGCAAGGGGTTGGGAGTGATTGTGAAGGACTTGCTTCACTGGGGACAAACTGAGGCTAGAGAGAAGATTCATCCTCCCAGCTGACTTTCATTGAATCCCTACTATGTGCTGAACACTGAGCCCACCCTTCCCTTACATGACCTCATTTAACACTCACCTCAACCTGGGAAGGGAGGAGCCATCCTCCCATGTTATAGATGGGGAAACTGAGGCTAGAGAACTTTTCATGATGTGTGCTGGGTCACACGGATGACAAGAGGCAGTGGTAGGGCTCATATCCTATCTGTGCCCTGCCCTTTTCAGACAACCGCTGCATGGACAGAAGGTTCTTGCCAGCCAAGTCCAAGCAGCTCATCGCTCTGGCCAGCTTCCCAGGCGCTGGCAACACGTGGGCTCGCCACCTTATCGAGCTGGCAACTGGCTTCTACACCGGCAGCTACTACTTTGATGGCTCCCTCTACAACAAAGGTGAGGATGGGGGGCAGCTTCCCCAGCTTGGCAAAGTCCCCACCGGGAGGGCATGGGAATACCCCTTCCTGAGTACCTATTATGTGCCACTCAGCCCACCCACGCACATTTATAGAGACCTACTATATGCTTGGTGCCCTCCCTTTCTGTACACACCACAGACTTCTTTTTTGATTTTTTTTGACTTGCTCTGTCACTCAGGCTAGAGTGCAGTGGCTTGATCATAGCTCACTGCTAACTCAAACTCCTGGCCTCAAGTGATCCTCATGTCTCAGCCTCCCAGAGTGCTGAGACAGGTGTGAGCCACTGTCTCCAGCCCCACCATGTTTCCTGAGTATCATGTCTTGGGTACCTCATCTGCGTCAATTCACTAACTGACATTTATCAGGCACCTGTCGTGTGCCTGTTCCTTTTCTTCCATTTAGGTGACCATAACCATTTTTTAAGCATCTACTGTGTACCGAGTACCTCCCTCCAGATACTTACCTATGAGCACCTCTGTGCTGTCCATAGAGGTACAACAGCTATGTCACTTTGGAGATATTTACTGGGTACCTACTGTTCACCAGGTTCTTATCTACATTCAAATCATCAGCACGTGTTATTCAGGGTGCTTTATTTTCACTCCATTTGCAGATGTTTATTGAACACCAAAACATCTGGATGTGCTTCCTAAGTTCGGTTTCCCAGTGAGCATTTATGGAGCCCTAATTATGTGCCAGGGACCTCATGTAGGTTCACATGACCATAGATGTTCTCTTGACCACCTACTGAGTGCCAAGAGCTGTGCTAGATGCCCAGGTCTGCATTATTATTTAACCCTGCACAGGAACCCTGGATATTAGGGTAATGGTGCCATTTCTCAGATATAAAAACTGAGGCTTGGAGTGGAGAAATAGCTTAGCTAAAGTCCCATAGTTGTTTGAACTGATCAGGGATTGCATCCTAGTCTTTCCCAGTTTCAAAGCCCACATCCTTTTACTCTGTCACACAGTCAAGAAATCCCTGCATGTGTGGTTTTTTGTAATTGGAAAAATATTGAATGAAACTAGAATCCTGGGTGAAATACCCTTTGGGCGTGATGCCCTCTGCAAGGGAAAGTGGGAGATATCAGGGAAGCAGAGACTTGCCCGTGGGGGTGGGGTTTACATCTCTGTGTGAAGCAGCCCTTGGCCATGGTCTTTGAGCCTGCAAATTACCTGATGATCCCTTCCTGGCTGTGTGACCTTGGATACGTTATGACACCTTTCTGATCCTGTGTTATCATGTACAAATTAGAGGTAACAGTATCCAACCCTGTGAAGCTGTAAAAGGTTAATTAATAAGTTGACTGATACTTGTAGTGCTTAGCACATAGTAAGTGTTCAGTAAAAGTTGGCTATGCGTACTAGGGTCCGGGTGCCAGGTTGGTTGACAGACAGCCACCCCTTACCCCTAGCTCAAGGACAGCTGGGGGCTGCGTCTTTCTCAGGGTGAGAAGTGAGGAAGAAAAGACAAGAAGGTTGGAGTTGGTCGGGGAGCAGAGCGGGCGCATCTGCTTTGGAACCTCAGCTTTTCAGATACTCATTAATTTTTAGTTTTGGTCTGAGCAGTTGTTAATTAGGCACCTACTATGTGCGAGGTTCCAGCCCCGAGGCTTTTACATGCTTGCATCAGAAACCAGGGCTGCCTGGCCACAGTACCTAGGATCTCAGGCCCTCTGCTGTGCTGCCTTTATGGGAGTTGCCGGAAGGAGCCTGAGTGCATTCCAGGTGCTAACATTCGGGAGCACTGGCTGGGGATGCCAGCCCAGAAAGCATCCCATCCCTTGGCCCACATTCCAGCCTCCCTGGGTGTGACAGCAATCCCAGAATGTCACACAGAAGGAGCCTTCAGGATGATTTAGTTCTGGGATCCAAAGTGGTTTCATCTCCTGTGTCAATTCCAACAAACACCTGCTGTAGGACAACGTGTTAAGAAGGATTTTGAGGTAAAAATCATAACAATAAATTTAAAAAAGGATTTTGAGGTTCTGTTTCCTCTCATAAACAGGGCTTAATCTAGTAGTGATGCCTATCGCAATGAAGAATGGGGAGCAGCGGTCTCTATGCCAAGTATTTGCCATTTCCAATCTGACTCAACCTCCTAACTTCAGGGAAAAGACAATCAAATCTTTTTTGGGGGATTCATTGAGGGTACAAAGAATTAGGTAACACTGATTGCATTTGTTAGAGAGAGTCCCTCTTATAATTGTGTCCTGTCCCCAAGAGGTGAAGACAATGGAATCTTAAGACGGAGTCAGGGGATTGAACTTTAGGTCTGAAAGTTCACTCTGATACTTACTACCTCTGGGAACTTGGACAAGATTTTCACTTCTCTGAGGTTTAATTTTTTCATCTGTAATATGAGGACATCAGTACTGAACTTGGAGATTTCCCAAAAATGTAAGATAATGTTTATGAGATAATATGTATGGAGCTGTCGTGTAAAATATGTGATTTTTCAAATGACATGTAACCAGAGTGCTAAGCTACTCAGTCAAAGGCAAGGAGGGCTTGTCTCTAACTATACATTAGAATTGTCCAGGGGGCTTTTAAAGAACCTCAAACAATTATCTTCAGAATCTCAGGAGTGGGCCTGGCCTCAGGGGATGTCGATGGACTGCCAGAGCTGGGAACTGCCCCCACCCCCAGGCTAAGAACCCAATATTCCTGGGATTCTTACTTCTAGACCCCTGACATTCCAAAAATTTGTCTTTGCCTTGTGTTGTTTCTACTCCACTGTTGGGGACTATTAATTGATCGTTCATGGAGTGAGATGTCTACTAAAATTTTACCTTGACTTAAGGAAAAAAAAAAGAGAGAAGAAAGAAAAAAAAACATAAACCCTCCATGGCAATTCTCTTGCCTCAAGCTGTGTCTAGTTACTGGATGTTACCGTCACTCCCACTGAGAAAGGCAGGGGTTTGTGGGCTGGTCACAGGCAGCTGAGTCTTTGAGCATAGCTGCCTTTTCATTAGGAGCTTAAAAATCCTTCCCACAGCCTGAGCCCTTGCAGTTAACAATGAGCTCTCCCTGGGAGGTTGGGGATGGCAGTGGAGTGCAGGGAAAGAGAGGACCCCCCCCCCAAGGGCTTAAGTCAATCTAGCTAACCCCCAAGCCCTCCCCACATCACCTTTGCAGCTAAAAGATGAAACCCTCCTACCCTCACTGCAGAAAGGTTCCAGGGGGAGGTGTAACTTCTCTGCCCCGGTGGCCCCCCTGGGTGGGAGCTCTGCCTCCCCTTTTAGAGCTCAGCCTCCAGATATAATGAGCTCTTTGGAGTTCCGGAACATACCAGAGATCTGCACCTGCACATTGGTCCCTGCTGCCTCCACCCTGTGTCTTGTTCATTGGTCTGGAGACCATTTCCTGAAGGGGGTGGGGGTCAAATCCTCCCTTTGCAGTGTCCCTGGCAGATTCAAGTGTCCCCCTTTATCATCCCTGTGACGCAGCATTCCTTCATTGTAGCCCTTAGCAGGCCTGGGCTGGGTTTGAACCTGCCAGCCTCGGTGTATGTGGTTGACTCCATAACCACCGTGCTGAGCCAATACTAGGAATATGTTTGTGTCACTGCTAAGAAGACTCATCATCCCAGGTACTTGCTGGGTATCTGCAATAGGCAGTGCTGTGACAGGTGGCTTTAAACTTTTTCTAACTCAGTCTTGGGGTGAGGGGGTTATGCAGAAGATGGGTAGGGCTGACTCAAAAGGAGTGAGAGGAGGGTGTCCCAGGCAG
>CAUYQV010099143.1:0-22258 GCA_963574575.1 Galagoides demidoff | reverse complement strand
TAGAGTGCCATGGCATCACAGCTCATAGCAACCTCCAACTCCTGGGCTCAAGCGAGTCTCCTGCCTCCGCCTCCCAAGTAGCTGGGACCACAGGCGCCCGCCACAACGCCCAGCCATTTTTTGGTTGCAGCCGTCATTGTTTGGCGGGCCCGGGCTGGGGATACGAACCCGCCACCTTAGGTGTATGTGGCTGGCGCCTTAGCCGATTGAGCCACAGGCGCCGAGCCTATTAGCATGTTCTTGAGATCTGAACTGCCTGTCTTACTGTCCCTGGCTCTTTTCTTACTCCCTGTATGATCTTGGGTGAGTCACTGGACCTCTCTACTTTTTTCCTTCACCTATACCTTGGGGACAAAATACTACTGAACTCAGGTAAGTGGCTGTGCTGAGCATGGACAGCACTTAGCACAGTCCCTGCACCTGGCAACACAGCAAGACCCTGTCTACAAAAATAAGATAATTAGCTGGGCGTGGTGGTATATACCTGTAGCCCCAGCTACTGGAGAGGCTGAGCCAGGAGGATTACTTAAGCCCAGGAATTCAAGGCTGCAGTGAGCTATGCTTGTACTAGTATACTCCAACCTGGGCAGCAAAGTGAGACCCTACTCTTAAAAAAAAAAAAAAAAATTGGGCGGCACCTGTGGCTCAGTGAGTAGAGCACTGGCCCCATATACCAAGGGTGACAGTTCAAACCAGGCCCCGGCCAAACTGCAGCAAAAAAATAGCTGGACTTGTGGTGGGCACCTGTAGTCCCAGCTACTCGGGAGGCTGAGACAAGAGAATTGCCTAAGCCCAAGAGCTGGAGGTTACTGTGAACTATGATGCCACAGCACTCTACCAAGGGTGACAAAGTGAGGCTCTGTGTCTTAAAAAAACAAACACAACAACAACAACAAAGTGGGTGGTGCCTGTGGCTCAAAGGAGTAGGGCACTGGCCTCATATGCCGGAGGTGGTGGGTTCAAACCCAGCCCCGGCTGAAAACTGCAAAAAACCCCCCCAAAAACAGTAGTACAGTGCGGCACCTATAACTCAGTTTGTAGGGCTCTGGCCACATACACCAAGACTGGTGGGTTCAAACCTGGCTCGGGCCAGCTAAAACAATAATGACAACTGCAACAACAACAATAAAAAATAGCTAGGCGTTGTGGCAGGCTCCTGTAGTCCCAGCTACTTGGGAGGCTGAGGCAAGAGAATCACTTAAACCCAAGAGTTTGAGGTTGCTGTGAGGTTTGATGCCACGGCACTCTACCCAGGGCAACAGCTTGAGACTCTGTCTCAAAACAACAACAAAATAAAACCCAGTAGTACACTGAGACTAAAATGTTTGCTGTTGTGAGAGGGCAGTGGGGTGGAAATATCCTGGACTAAAATTAAAAACTTGCGTTCTGGCCCTGGCCCCAGACGCCTCACCTTTCCCAATATATCTCATATCAGACCCATTATCATCCCCATCCACACTCCACCCCTTTCTGATATTTCCTGACTCTTGGCTCCATCAGTTGGTTCCCCGTCTCCACTGGCTCCCTTCTCTAATCCACCCTTCTCATGTTGCTGTCATGGGCCTTTTTTCCCTAGTCATTTCTCTGCTTAGAAATTCTGATGTCCCTTATGCTGGAGGTGTGGGCATGATTCAAACCCAGCCCCGGCCAAAAACTGCAAAAAAAAAAAAAAAGAAAAGAAAAGAAAAGAAATTCCCATGTCCCCTTAGCTCCCAAATTCCTAGTATAGCAGCCCAGGTCTTGATAATTGGACTTCCGGCTGCCATTCCATCCAGCCTGGGCTATCTACCTAAGACACTAAACCCACATAAGTCCCTAAAGTGCCAACTCTTTTCTCAGCTCCTTTTGAACTGTCCAGACCCAGCCCAAATGCATCTCCATGGACATCTCCAGTTTCCCCTGCAGAATTTATCACTCCCTCCCTCAGCAGCATTCTGTGTAGACCAGGGGTCCTCAAACTTTTTAAACAGGGGGCCAGTTCACTGTCCCTCAGACTGTTGGAGGGCCAGACTGCGGGCCCTGGGACCAGGCCGCTGCTAAGCAGGACAGGCAGCGGCGGCAAAAACACCGGGCGGGCTGCATGTGGCCTGCGGGGCCATAGTTTGAGGACGCCTGGTGTAGACATTCTTCATGGGAATTCACTGTAGCATCATAGTGTCTCACCCAAACCAAGCTTCCTGAAGGCAGGGGTTGTCTTGCTTACCTTTGTGTTCTCCTTACAGTCTCAAACTTAAACTTTTCTGAACTTTGTCTTAATGATCTTTAAAATGAATTTGGCCCCACATCACAAAATCTCAAAACTGCAAATGCTGGCATGGATGTGGAGAGAAAGGAACACTTTTACACTGCTGGTGGGACTGCAAACTAATACAACCTTTTTGAGAGGAAGTATGAAGAAACCTCAAAGAACACAAGCTAGACCTCGCATTTGATCCCGCAATCCCATTACTGGGCATCTACTCAGAAGGAAAAAAAATCCTTTTATCATAAAGACACTTGCACTAGACTGTTTATCACAGCTCAATTTACAATCGCCAAAATGTGGAAATAGCCTAAATGCCCCCCAACCCAGGAAGGGATTAACAACCTGTGGTATGGCTTGGCGTCTGTGGCTCAAGTGGCTAAGGAGCCAGACATGTACACCCAAGATGGTGGGTTCGAATCCAGCCTGGGCCCACCAAACAACAATGACGGCTGCAACCAAAAAATAGCCAGGTGTTGTGGCGGGCGCCTGTGGTCCCAGCTACTTGGGAGGCTGAGGCAGGAGACTCGCTTGAGCCCAGGAGTTGGAGATTGCTGTGAGCTGAGATGCCATGGCACTCTACCCAGGGGGACAGCTTGAGGCTCCTGTCTCAAAAAAAAACCCCAAAAACCTGTGGTATAGGTATACCATGGAATACTATTCAGCCGTTTAAAAAATGGAAACTTTGGCTCAGCGCCTGTGGCTCAATCGGCTAAGGCGCCAGCCACGTACACCTAAGGTGGCGGGTTCGAATCCCCAGCCCAGGCCTGGCAAACAACAATGATGGCTGCAACCAAAAAATGGCCAGGTTTTGTGGCGGGCGCCTGTGGTCCCAGCTACTCGGGAGGTGGAGGCAGGAGACTCGCTTGAGCCCAGGAGTTGGAGGTTGCTATGAGCTGTGATGCCATGGCACTCTGCCCAGGGGGATAGCTTGAGGCTCCGTCTCAAAAAAAAAGAATGGAGAAGCATGAATCCTATGTATTCAATTTTGATATGAGGACAATTAATGACAATTAATGACACATGGGGGCAGGGGAGAGCAGAGAGAGAAGGAGGGAGGGGGTGGGGGAAAAGAAGAGCAGAGACAGGGAAGGAGGAAGAGGGGTGGGGTCACAGTGTGTGACACACCTTTTGGGGGCAAGGCACAATTGTAAGAGGGACTTTACCTAGTAAATGCAATCAGTGTAACCTGGTTTCTTGTACCCTCAATGAATCCCCAACAATTAAAAAAAGAAAAAGGAAAAAAAAAAAAGACTCTCTGAAAGCGCCTGTAAAAATAAATAAATAAAATGAATTTGACCTCAAATTTAATCAGATGGCTCAGAAGTTAGCCAACAGGAAGAGTACCACAAAACACTAGAAGTCTGGAAGAAAAATGAGAGAAGTTTGGAAGAAAATGGAGGTTAAATCAGCTTTTAAAATGGACTGAGCCAGGTGTGGCAGCTCATGCCTATAATCCTAGCACTTTGGGAAGCTGAGGCAGGAGAATCGCTTGAGCCCAAGTTTTGTTTTTTGCTTTTTGAGACAGAGTCTCACTCAGTCGCCCTGGGGTTGAGCACTGTGGCATCATAGCTTACAGCAACCTCAAACTCTTGGGCTTAAATGAGTCTCTTGCCTCAGCCTCCCTACTAGCTGGGACTATAGGCGCCTGGCACAACACCTAGCTATTTTGTTGTTGTTGTTGTGATTGTAGTTTTTTTGGCTGGGGCTGGGTTTGAACCTGCCACCTCCAGTATATGGGGCCAGTGCCCTACTCCGTGAACCATAGGCGCTGTCCCAACGCCTGGCTATTTTTAAAGACAAGGTCTCACTCTTGCTCAGGCTGGTCTCAAACTCTTGAGCTCAGGCAATCTACCTGCTTTGGCCTTCCAGGTGTGAGCCACTGTGCCCAGCAAGCCCAAGAGTTTTAGACAAGCCTGGGCAAGAGAGCAAGACCTCCATCTCTACAAAAGAAATAGAAAAATTATCCAGGTGTGGTAGCACATGCCTATAGTTTTAGCTCCTCGGGAGGCTGAGGCAGGAGGATCACTTAAGCCTAGGAGTTGGAGGCTGCAGTGAGCTATCATGATGTCACTATGCTCCATTCTGGGTGACAGCGTGAGATTCCATCTCTAAGAAAACCTTTTTCAAATAAAATAAAAAATAAAATGGACCGATGGTTGACTAAAATCTCTCCACTAGTTGTCCAAGGAGACTGAATCCCCGAGGATCCTCTGGACCTTATTTCTCCCCCTCTTTCCCTGTTTGATTGAGGGGCTTCTGGAGAGGGAAAGAGAAGGCTGTCATCTTCTTGGAGATGTCGTTGTTTCATAGACTCAGGCTTGCTACCAACACTGGGGCCTTAGACCCATCTGAGTGTCATCCATATGCTGGGCTTGGAACAAGCCATTCTGCACCCTGAGTAATCAGGCCAGGAGGAGCTGCTTCCAGGCTGGCTGTCCCGCCTGGCAGAGCTGGAACCCAGCGGGAGGGTGTCAAGACTGCTGCAGGGGTGTGCAGCCCGGGGGTACCAGCTGACCTGGATCTGCCTGTGTCCTCCAGATGCCCTTCCTCTCTGGTGACTGGCAGGGCCTCTCTGAGTAAATTGGCCCTGAGTAAACTCTTACTTAGCCAGCCTGCCACCCTCCTCTCATTCCCCAGGCTTCAAAGAAAACCAGTTTGAATATTTAAACTTCTCCTGTGTGCCTAATAAAAAGTTCTGCACTATTTAACGCCCCAGCTATCCATTACTGTCGGGAGCTGCCCTCTCCCTCGCAGCACTCTCCTCCCTCCCTCTCGCCCAAACCAGGCGCACGGCAAAGCCATTTGTCAAACAGCTCCCGCCGCCGGCTGCGCTTGGCTGTGTCTGAAAGGACAAGCCGCCCCACCGGGAAAGGTGGGAATGAATAAAGGGGCTATGCAAATTGCTGCTTAATCTGCAGAGAAACACCCAGGCTTTGGGGAGACGCTCATTACTTCTTTTAACTGTGATTAACGGGCAAATTAAACCGAAGCCCTTAACTCTATCCTGGCAGAGGACTTGAACGCAGAGCCCCAGGCTAGTAAGATAGAGGAAGGCTCCTCACCTGTGGTTGTGTTTGCCGCGGAGCATCTGTGTGTCCCTGCCCCTGGCCGGTGGAGGGCAGGAGGGAGGCAAGTCCCAGAAGAGGGAGAGCAGACCCAACGCAACTAGCCTTGATACAGGGGAGGGAAGGATTCGGTTCTTCCTTTCAGATTTAATTCGGCCGCTCAGGAAAAAACAAAATCGGTGGCCCCTGGATTTGTTGCCTTCCTTCTTCCAGCAAAATAGAACAAAACTAAAACCTGGGAGAATCCCTTAGACCTTACCTGCCAGGACCCGTGGAGGATGTGACCAGTGTGGCTTTAGCCACAACCTGGCACTGGAAAAGTGTAGATAAGGAGTCTTCAGATTTCAAATGACCTTGAGGTTTATTAACTAGGGAGGTGAGGAAGGGACAAAGAAGCAGGAGGTGGACAGCAAGGTGTTTTTATGGAAGTAGAGACCCTGGGGATGGCCTTGCTACGGGTTAGACACATCGTAGGCACACACGGTGGAATACCCAAGTTACAACGGAGCAAAAGTCCAAACTTCCTCCCTTTGTCCCTTACTCCATCTGTGGATTTTTGTCATGGTGGTAAAATTTCCATAACATGAAATGTATTATTTTCCCCCTCTTCGAATGTACAATTAAATGGCACTCACATTGTTGTACAACCATCACTACTATTTTTGCAGAATATTGAGCCATCCTATAAGACCTGTAACCACCTTTAACAAACAGCAACAACTGAGGCAGGGCTCTCTGTAGGTAGAAGAGTTCTAGAAAATGAGAGAACACCCACTGGAGCCCTGGGAGGTTGAAATAGAGGCCTGATGTTCCACAGGCAGTGTCCCTGTGGAATCCTGCGGGGACTCCCTGTTAAACACAGGTTTCCCCTAAGCCTGAGTGATTAGGAGGTGAAAGATGACATGCAATGGGGACAGACTGTCTGTCAACCTGACGGGGCTGAGGAGAGACACAGCCCCGTATTTTATTTTGTCACCCAGTCAATCAGTAGGTATGTCATAGAAACCAGGCCTGACAGCTCCGCTCTCTTTTCTTAACTCCCGAAGCCCAGCTCCACCATCTATTAAAACATCCTGGGCTGTCAAGGATATTAAAAGGCTCTGTCACTCCTTCTTAAAACAGTCATAAAAACAATCTGGACACCAGCATTTGGGCAGGAGCCCCAGTGTTGAGTGGGAGGGGCCAATAGCAGGTGTGCCTGCCTTTTTCCTGACAGCCTGCGGCACTGTTCAAACGGGGGCTAGAGATTTATCTCCTTTTTCTTTCTAGATTCAGGGGCATCTCCAACATCTGCTGATGCCCAGAGTTTTGAAACAACTGTTCTTGAGCATAAGATATAGCCTTTGTCAAGTGTAATCACAACTCTCAGCTTATCTCTGGTGCCTGGTGCATCTAAACCATACCTGTTGTGAATATCTACCTAAAAAGTGAGTATCCTAGGCCACCCCAGGTAATGAGAGTGGAGAGAGGAACAAAAGGGTAACCAGAGCCTGAATTTTTCCTCTACTTTGTTAAGAAGAGTCTTATGTGGACCAGAGTTGGCCTGAGGTTTCCCAGGTGGGCTATAGAATTCGGGCTGGAGCTTGTGACCTTGCCAATTGGAGGAGCCCAGCCAACATGGAATCCTTGAATCCAAATGATGGAACCACAAATCCATCAGCCTGGATCCACTAGCTCCCATAGAGGAAGGTTCTTTCCTTTTCACATTGCTGATAAGAACATGTGGCCTCTGGTTCTTGGCCAGGAGCTGGCCTCTCCTTTCAAGAGTATCCAGTTGGAGTGAAATATATTTCTCCAATTTGCAGCAGGAATTTTTTTTTTTTTTTGTAATAGAGACAGAGTCTTACTTTGTCACCCTCAGTAAAGTGCTGTGGCATCATAGCTTACAGCAACCTCCAGCTCTTCGGCTTAGGTAATTCTCTTGCCTCAGCCTCCTGAATAGTTGGGACTACAGGCACCTGCCACAACACCTGGCTATTTTTTTGTTGCAGTTTGGCTGGGGCTGGGTTTGAACCCACTACCCTTGGTATATGGGGCCGGCACCCTACTCACTGAGCCACAGGTGCTGCCCTGCAGCAGAGATATTAAGGCCTATAGCTACAAACCAGCCACAATCCCCCAGCAAATTTTAACTCTGTCCATTGGACTGGGGAATCGCCTAATACCTAGTTTGCTGAGACATACCAAAGGCCCCATCTATGACCTCTATGACATCTGTACTTACATCAAGGTAACACCCAGGACCCTGGCATCTCAAGAGGGTCCTTCTTCTCACCCAGTGATCAGTAGCCAGAATCCTTTCCCATCCTAGGCTTTTACTCAGCTTTGCATATTTTTAAACTATGGATCATGTTTTTCCTCACAAAGTTAACTTTTCAGCAGCTTTCTTCAAATATTTCATGTCAAGAAGGGTCTGACTTTTCTGCATTATGTTCTATAATACTAAATGTCGACTTTATTCTACTCTGCAACCCCAAGGGGCAGAATTTAGCTCATGTGTGGAGGTAAGAGGGAGACCGATTTCCACCTAATATGAGGAAGCGACAGCCAGAGGTACCCTACAAGGGCACAGGTGGGAAAGTCACATCACTGAAGACCTTAAGATGACATTGGATCAATATCTGGTAGGGGTGCTGGTGAAAGGCTTGGTCAGATGACTCTGAGAGTCCACGATTTGGGGCATTTGGTGCGTCTCAAGGCTGGAGGAGGCCCAGCAGCTGCTCACCAGCTGCCTTCCATGTGACCATCTTGCAATTTAATCCCAGATGGTTGGACCCCTCACCCTCAAAGGTCACAGGGCCAGCTGCAGGGTAGTGGGCAACCCCCTCTTTCCCCTGACAGCCCCCAGGCCGTGTCTGTGACCCAGCAGGCAGGATGTGGAGACGAAAGAATGAGAAAGATGGAGCTGAGAGATCCCACCAGCCACTATGGTTGAGATAGGCAGGCAGGAGCGCTGCCCACTCCCCTCTCGCCTCTCCTCTTCCCCTCACCAACTTCCAGTCCACCCCCACCCCTTTCCTCCCCTGTTTTCACCTGCCTTTCATTCTCCTTCCCTCTTCATCCCTCCTAGAGACCTTCCCTCATCTCCATGGAGATAAAGGGGGGGGGGCTATGCCCTGTATTTTTAGCTGCTTCATAATAGCCCCTTTCTCTAGAGACACAGGAGCTGCCTGTGGAACTAATCTCCCCCTGCCCATGGGCTCACAAAGGGCCGGGAAAGCCCCTCCCTCAGCCTGGGCCGCCCTCAGTGACCCCAGCCTGTTTCCGGGTGCGCCTCCAGCCCTCCCGGGCCTGCAGCTGGGCCTCTCTCACGGGATCCTGCACACAGGCAGGGTCACCCCGGCTGACCTCCCCTGAGGACAGAGGTCAAGCCCCCTCTGGGGTCTCTGATGTGATTGGAAGGGAGCTGAGGCAAGAGACAGGGGAGGGGTATGGAGGAGGGAACCTTCCCTTTTAATGTAAAATTAAATGACTCCCTGTCTGTGCCATCTTGCCTAGGACCTCACCCTTGGGAATCCAGGTATCTTAGAAATGGGTTAAACCAGTACTGGGGCTTGGTCAAACCTGAGCCCGGAGTATTAGAATCCTAAAATCCTGGCATGGAAAGTGGGAGAAACTGGCCAGGTGCAGTGGCTCACACCTGTAATCCAAACACTCTGAAAGGCCAAGGCAGTGGATTGCTTAAACTCAGGGGTTTGAGACCAGTGGAGTAAGAGTGAGATCCTGTCTCTACTGAAAAAATAGAAAAACTAGCTAGGCATCATGGTAGGTGCCTGTAGTCCCAGCTACTTGGGAGGCTGAAGCAGGAGGATTGCTTGAGTCCAGGACTTTGAGGTTGCTGTGAGCTATGATGACAGCATGGCACTGTACCCAGAAAAACAGCATGAGACAGCTCTGGGCCTTGATATGCTCATTTGCAGAGTGGGAATGATGATAGCACCAACCTCTCCAGATTAAGGCACAAGTGAAGTACTGCACATAACATGTTTCTTAGTATAGTGCCTGACTCAAAGTAGAAACTCAGAGTATGACAGTTTGTGGCAGGAAAGAGTTCTCAGGGTTTGGGAATCATCTACTTAGCTCAGGTCAGAGCCTCCCCATCTCAGACAGTTAAAGACAGCGAAGTCACCATCCCCAGAGAAGAATATTTGAGGCAGTGTAATAGGTGGAAACCCAGCCTGGGAAGTCTGAATGGCTGGAAGTGAATCAGTGCCACCACCTCCGAGCTGTGTAGCCTCTCTTTCCTCACCTGTAGAATGGGAATAATAATAACAATCTCCACTGTGTAGGGTTATTGTGAAGATCAAACACGTTAACACATGCAAAGTGCTCAGAGGAAAGCCCGGCCCATTCACCGTGCCATATAAATGTTAGTTATTATTATTGATTTATTATTACTGAGTCTCTGTGGACCTGCTTTTCCAGAACAGTGCTTATTTCAAATATTCAAAGCCTTTTTCCCTACAGGTTCCCTCTCTTTTCCATGTCACATGACACCTTCTGGTTTCTAGCAAGAAATAATATATGATCACTCTTAATTTGCTTGGCTGATGAAAAAATGAACATTTTGCCCATGTAGACAGCTCTAAACAAGGGACACAACTCACCCAGAATGGAGTAATCGGCCCCATATAACACAAGGCCAAGTGAAAGATAGGAACTGGGAAAGGTCAAAGGAGGTCTGGTGGGAGCTGCCGACAGCCCTTCTAACCTGCCCAACCTATTACCAGAATCATTTCGAGAAATAATTTAATGTTCTCCCTCTGTGTGGTCCTGTTCATTCTGTTCCCTGAAGGGAAATAAATAAATAAATAAATAAACAAACAAACCCAACCACCCCAAACAACACATGCTTTATGAGAACATTATTTGATTGTTTTTAATGGCACAGTTATTAATATAACTGTCTGGCACCTCCCCTACATCTGATCACGGGTGAATTATGGGCCTTGAATCCTGATTGCAAACATTTCCATGCGGTCCACAGGAGGAGAGAGAACCAGCCCTTCATATACAGGGAGGACTCAGAGGTCAGAGTCCGGGAGTGGGGAGACCTACTGCCCTATCTGGGAGCTCACAGAATACAGGGGGCAAAACTGAGACTCTGGCCGGGAGGAAGGGAGGAGCCCTGTCATGTGTGGCAGGGAAGGCCACAGAGACCCAAAGTCCTTCCTTCAGCAAAGTTTCTCGCCCTGTGATCTAGCCAACTGCCCACTTTCTTGGACCTCATTTTCTTCATCTGTATGAATTTTCAGAATTCCTTTTCCTTGGCCATTTTTAAGCACCTACAATGTGCCAGGCACCACACTGCATGTTTTACATTAGCACTGTCGCATTCAATGAAGTCTCATAACCACTGTGTATGATACCAATTTAAACCCCATTAGTAGAGCAGGAAATTCAGGCTTGGTGAAATTAAGAAACTTGCCCAAGGTCACATAGTTAGTGAGCAGGGAAGCTGGTTTATAGCCTGGGTTTGTCTGACTGCAGAGCCCAGGCCCCTAACTCTGCCTTCCAGGGAAGTAACACTTCTCCCTTCTGCCTGGCAGGACAGATGATTCTTGTTGGGGTGATACTATACACCACACAGCAGTATGATATAGGGTGGACAAACAGCTTTCCCAATAGAAGGCAAGGGTGGATGGGGTGTTGTTACCTAAGGGGAGAGGTGTGGATGACAAGAGCAAGCTGGCAAAAGGCAACAGCATCCCAAAGAGACTGAACTGAATGAAGAACAGGCCACATCACAGCAATACCCACTTAGAAGAAAGCTTTATTTAATTTGACAATTGTGGATAGACAATGAAAGGGGAGAATATTCTTATGTCTGGTGTCTTTCCACCCCCATCAAGGGTGTTGTTAATTCCGACTTTGCTGGATCATCCTCAGAGGCTCTGGGATGAGCAGGGCTCTGGTCCAGTTGAGGGCGGCGGATGCTGCTCTTTCATGCTACCTGGGACCCTGGGGCCATATAGAGCTGACTGCATTGGGAAAATGAGACCCAAAGAGAAGTCCCCCACAAAGTCGAGTTCAGGCACAGTGGGGAGTTGGTGCTGGCATAGAAGCAGGGCTGGCTGTGGAGGGCAGGGACAGAGGGACAGACTCCACCCTACCCAGCCCAGCTTTGCTGGCCATGAGGGGCAGCCTCAGGCCGAGGGCAAACATCCAGCTGCTTGGTATTCTGCTCAGGCAGCGCTGCGTCCTGCCTCCCGGCTCCCCTGCCAGCGGGGCCTCTCCCCACAGCCCAGCCTGGGCCATGCATTATCCTCGCAAGATTGAGGACCTAATGGAGGCCATCAGCACCCCAGGGGGCCCTCCATCCTGGCTCCAGAAGGAAGGCAGAGTAGTGCTAGTTGGCTCCTTTGCCCACCTCAAGTTTGTAGTGTGCTTAGAATGGAACTGCAAGAGGGGTCCCCAGAAAGTCCTCTGGTGTGGGGAGCGGTACTAGCTTTCAGTCCAGGAGGCCACATTGCAAAAATCCCTCTCTTTCTCTCCACAGGACACCGTCCATATTCAGGGTCCCTCTGGGGATACCCAGCCACTACCAGCTCTCTTGAAGGAGCTTTCTGCTCACTTTGTAGAGCGGGTGCTCCCACCCCAACCCACCCCCTCCCCTGCCAGCTGGTCAGCGCTGGAGCTCGCCCCCCACCGCCCATTGTTCCTTGGCTCTCCTCCCACGGTGGGGGGGTGAGCCTGCCTCCCAGGTCATGAGCACAGGGCAGCCCCTCCTCCTCCCTTCCCTGGGCTTCAAAGGCCTACAGGGACTAACCCTTGCCACCGTGGGACCTCTCCTCTGGGAGCCCTGAGGGGGGAAGCAGCCCCCAAAGCAGCATTCAGCAGCTCCATGGGAGTGAGCAGAGCCAGCCAGGAGCTGATTCTGGGCATGGAGGAGGTCAAACAAGGGAGGTCTCAAGGCAGAAGGCTTGGGAAAAGCTTGGTGATGGGGGAGAGGCAGCAAAGGTGACAGCAGCTAATACTTACTGAACACTCACTGCTTACCAGGTGGTGTGAATCCCATGTACCATGAATCCCACGTGCCATGTCATTTCATCCTTATCTCACAGAAGCTGGATACTGTGAGATCTGCATTGCACAGAGTAAAGCAGGCTCAGAGAGGTCAGCAGCTTAACCTGGCACACAGAAAGGATCTAAACAGGACTTAGAGTCTGTTTAGTCTCAAGCAGTGGGTAGACTAGGAGTCTACCCACTGCTTGAGTGTGGAACCTTGCGCCTAGCCATAGTGCTGAGCCACCGAACCAGGCAGCTGGGAGAAAAAACAGATTAGGTCATTAGACTTCATATACAACGCAAAATGTGTGTTTCGTGCCAAAGAGCATTTAGGGATCCAAGAAGCTTTTTTTTTTTTCACTGAGCCCACAAATATAGGACCCACCCATCCCTTCTTTGCAGCCCTCCTTCCCTGTCTAAGCTTCTTCTCTCCTCCCCAGGCTAACATTCTGTTCCCCCACCATCTGCTCCCTTGATGGCTGATTCTGCCTACCTTGCTTCCCTGGGGATGGATGGGCCCGGGACTCATCCCTCCCCCAGGTGCTATAATTTGAGGGGCTGCCCAACTGGAATGGACCCAGGGCCTCCCCAGACTGCCCTCCCACCACTGTGAGTTGGCTGGCCTCTGCCCTCTGCCCTCTTCTGCCATTAACCCTGTCACCTGCCGGACATCAGCCCCCGGGCTCAGTCTGTCATCCGTGGCCAAAGATGGATGGGGGGCGGCTGGGAGGCTTAAGCAGCGACCCCTTAATGAGATCTGGCGGGGGAGGGCTGGGCTCTATCAGGCAGCAGCAGAGCCAGGTTGACCATAACGGGCCTTTGTGGAGCGTGACCTATTTTCCTTCTGTGGAAGAGAAGCTGCAGGACAGGCTCTGGGGTCACCAGGTTCTTTTGCCACCCACCCCCACCCTCCCTCTCCTCCACTGGCAGAGGAGTAGATGGGCAGAGGCTGGGGAAAACAGATGACCCCTCACCTCTCATTCCTCCTCCTTGGCACTGTGACCCCAGCTACTAGGGAAGAAACACAGACACAAAGAATCCCTAGGACACAGGAGACCAGCTGCCTGGCTGGGGCAGCCCAAGTCAGCCCTGAGAGACTTCATGTCTCCTGTCCATATGCAGAGAAAGTGGAGGGAGGGCGCTTTGGGGGGCTGTTGTCTATAGAGTGAGGAGCATCTTCAGAAGGGTAAGGAAGGTCCTTACTGAAGCCAGTGACAGAATAGGGGGAGAAGAAACACTGCGGGGTGATCTCTCTATACTTTTCCTCTGTGGTGATTCATGGAATTTTAAAAGAAAGAGATGCTGGAAAGTTCTAGCCTTTCAGTATATAGATGGGGAACCTGACACCAAAAGAGAGGACGAGACCCACCCAAATGACAGCAGAGCCAGAGTGAATCCAGGGTGCTAGAACACCTAAGTCTCTACCCAGCACCACATTACACCCTCTGTGCTCCTTATCCATGAAGAAAATATAACGGTTGTTGGCTGGGCACCTGTAGCACAGTGGTTACAGCGCCAGCCACATACACCGAGGCTGGAGGGTTCAAACCCAGCCTGGGACCGGAACAACAATGACAACTGCAACAAAAAAACAGCGGGGTATTGTAGCGGGTGCCTGTATTCCCAGCTACTTTGGAGGCTGAGGCAAGAGAATCACTTAAGCCCAAGAGTTGGAGGTTGCTGTGAGCTATGATGCCACAGCACTCTATCAAGGACAACATAGTGAGACTCTGTCTCAAAAAAGAAAAAAAAGCAAAGAAAAGCAAATATAACGGTTGCTGATATAATTATTCCTGGACTTGTCTAAAAGGGGTTTGTTCTTTCCTGATCCCTCCCTGCCCCCCTCACATACAATATTTTTCTCAAGGACTTTTAGTAGGTTTGGGAGATAGACTTGGGGAAGGAGGAATGTGCGTGCTTCCTGTTCCATCCAAGCCAGTAATGGGGGTGGGGGGTAATCTACTCTCTGAGGACATGAATGAGTTTGGTTAAAAATAGGAGTCTTAGGGTGGCACCTGTGGTTCAAAGGAGTAGGGCGCTGGCACCTATGCTGGAGGTGGTGGGTTCAAACCCAACCCTGGCCAAAAACTGGAAAAAAAAGAATAGGAATCTTTGGGGGCTGCGCCTATGGCTCAGTGGGTAGGGTGCTGGCCCCATATACTGAGGGTGACAGGCTAAAACAGCAATGGCATCTGCAACAACAACAACAACAAAAGCCGGGTGTTGTGGCAGGCGCCTGTAGTCCCACCTACTCAGGCAAGAAAATTGCTTAAGCCCAAGAGTTGGAGGTTGCTATGAGCTATGACACCACGGTACCCCACCAAAGGTGACAAAGTGAGACTCTGTCTCCAAAAAAAAAGGGTGGGGAGAGTCTTTGGGGGCAGTGCCTGTAGCTCAGTGGGTAGGGTGCTGGCCACATACACCAAAAAAATAGCCAGACATTGTGGCTGGCACCAGTAGTCCTAGCTACTTGAGAGGCTGAGGCAAGAGAATTGCTTAAGCCCAAGAATTTGAGGTTGCTGTGAGCTGCAATGCCACAGCACTCTACCTAGGGCGACAGCTTGAGACTCTGTCTCCACACACACACAAAAAATAGCCAGGAGTTGTGGTGGGCACCTGTAGTACCAGCTACTTGGGAGGATGAGGGAAGAGAATTGCTTAAGCCCAAGAGTTTGAGGTTGCTGTGAGCTGTGATGCCATGGTACTCTACCCAGGGTAGAGACATGAGTCTCACTTTATCACCGTTGGTAGAGTGCTGTGGCATCACAACTCACAGCAACCTCCAACTCCTCTTTGGCAATTCTCTTGTCTCAGCCTCCCAAGTAGCTGGGACTACAGGCGCCAACCACAACACCCAACTATTTTTTTCATTGCAGTTTGGCCGGGGCTGGGTTCGAACCCGCTACCCTTGGTACATGGGGCTGGTGCCCTACCCACTGAACCACAGGTGCCACCCAAAATGAGAGTCTTTGGCCTGGTGAGGTGGCTCACGCCTGTAATCCTAGCACTTGGAAGGCCAAGGTGGGTGGATTGCCTGGAGCTCATGGGTTTGAGACCGACCTGAGCCAGAGCGAGACCTCATCTTGGAAAAAAATATAGTGGGGCATTGTGGTGGGTGCCTGTAGTTCCAGCTACTCAGGAGGCTGAGGCAAGAGAATTGCCTGAGCCCAATAGCTTGAAGTTGTGAGCTATGATGCCACAGCACCCTACGGAGGGCAACAAAGTGAGAAAAAAAAAACAGGACTCTTTAAGTTTGAGGGTTTTATTTTGTTTTTTCCCTCATAAGAAGTAAGGAGAAGCATCAAGAGGGTACCCATAAAAGTTGGCTGCAAGGCCCTTAGACCACTTATTTTGACATTGGTCACTCCCTGCATTTCTGCCTTGACACTACCTGCAGTGAGTTCTGTCTTCATGCCAACCTGCCTATTACACTCCAGCAGAGTTGGGTGGTGGAATGTAATATCAGGAGGTTTGGGGGTCAGAAACCATAGAGCTTGGTACTGGTAAACTGTGCAGCCCTCAGCAACTCTAAATTTTAATCTCTCTGGGCCTCAGCTGCCTCACTTTTAAAAGATAGTACTAGGCAGGGTGTTGTTGCTCATACCTGTAATCCTAGCACTCTGGGAGGCCAAAGTGGGTGGATTGCCCCGTCTCTAAAAATAGCCAGATATTGTGGCAGACACCTGTAGTCCCAGCTACTTAGGAGGCTGAGACAAGAGGATCACTTGAGTCCAAGAGTTTGAGGTTGCTGTGAGCTGTGACAGCACAGCGCTCTATCAAGGGCAACAAAGTGACACTTTGTCTCAAAAATAAAATAAAAGGTAGTATTAGACAATGATCTTCACACTTCTTATTTTATTTATTTATTTATTTATTTTTGGCTGGGGCTGGGTTTGAACCTGCCACCTCTGGCATATGGGGCCTGCGCCCTACTCCTTTGAGCCACAGGTGCTGCCTCATACTTCTTTTTTAAAAGGACCAGAAATAGTACTGTGCAGGAGCTGACTTGTACTGGCTTTCAGAAGCCCCCAAGAACCAGTTACATACATCTCCTACCTTTGCATCGGGGCTTCTGGTTAGTAGCTTGATATAGGCTTTGATGGGAATAATTACACCACTAAAATGAGTGCGTGCTAAACATGGGGACTTCTCCACCACTGTAGGAACTGGCTGTTAAACTTTTACCAGCACACTACTGACCAGAACTCTATCTAATATGTTATGCAAAAGCAGATAAACAGAACTGCTTCATTGAAACAAGGGTTGCCGCTTTGCCTCACCAACCTTTGCCAAACCCCAGGACTTGAAAACTGTTACACCAAAAATCTGAGATTTGTTCCAGCTCTAAATTCCCATTGAGTCTAAATAACAGGGAGGGGGGGAGGCAAGGCAGGAGGGAGAATGAACAACAATGAAGAGGCTTAGGTTTTACAACTGTATTTGGCTAATCAAGCCTTGGCTTTGTGAGCAAGTGGCTTTGATGAGCCACTAAGCAGCTCTGGGAGTTATTTAACCCTTTCTGGCTTCCAAAGGCAGTGGGGCCCTCAGGATCAGTCTCTCAGTAGGGGATCTCTCAGTGGGAGGCAGGAGGATGGCTTAGGAAGGAATGTCATCCACCTCCCCACAACTGTCCCCTTGCTCCCCTGGGTGAAAGGAAGAGATGAGACACTTGGATCCATTCAGGAGCAGGGAGAGCTGGGGCCATCTGGGGAAAGTGAAATAAGCTTCATCAATATTTCATGGTGGGGGGCGGCTCCTGTCGCTCAGTGAGTAGGGCGCTGGCCCCATATACTGAGGGTGGCAGGTTTGAACCTGACCCCAGCCAAAACTGCAACAATAACAACAACAAAAAAATAGCTGGGGGTTGTGGCGGGTGTCTGTAGTCCCAGCTACTTGGGAGGCTGAGGCAAGAGAATTGCCTAAGCCCAAGAGCTAGAGGTTGCTGTGAGCTGTGACATCATAGCACTCTACAGAGGGCGATAAAATGAGATTCTGTCTTTAAAAAAAAATTTTATATATGTATATATATATTTCATGGTGGGGACCATGCTAACCAGGAGGTGGAGGCCTGCATTCAAATACAGGGCTCAATCCATAGCCCGAGTCATCCCTTTTGTATTTCAGTACCATTTTGAGGGATGTAGCTGATGGGAGAGGTAAACAGACCTCCTAACCTCACTCAGCATGCAGTAGAGAGGCCCACCCCAAGAGCAAACTCTTGTATTTTCTTTCGTCCTTTTTTTTGTTTTTTTTTTTTTTTTGAGACAGTATCACTGTGTTGCCCTTGATATAGTGCCATGGTGTCACAGCTCACTGCAACCTCAAACTCTTGGTCTTATGTGTTTCTCTTTCCTGTTCCTCGTTTGTAGCTGGGACTACCTGTACCCCCCCCTCCCACGTCGCTTGACTATTTTTGGTTGCAGTTGTCTTTTTTTTTTTTTAGACAGAGCCTTAAGCTGTCACCCTGAGTAGAGTGCTGTCACATCACAGCTCACAGCAACCTCCAACTCCTGGGCTCAAGCAATTCTCTTGCCTCTGCCTCCCAAGTAGCTGGGACTATAGGCACCTACCACAACACCCAGCTATTTTTTTGTTGCAGCTGTCATTATTGTTTGCAGGCCCAGGCTAGATTTGAACCCGCCAGCTCAGGTCTATGTGGCTGGTACCCTAGCCACTTGAGCCACAGGCATCACAGTTGTTGTTTAGCAGGTCTAGGCTATATCCAACCTGCCAGCTTTGGTGTGTGTGTCCAGTGCCTTACTCACTGAGCTACCGGTGCCAAGCCAAACTCCTATATTTTCTAAGGTTCTATTAAGAGTCTGATATTTCCGGGTGGGGCCTGTGGTTCAGTGAATAGCTTCACCGGCCCCATATACCAAGTGTGGCGGGTTCAAACCAGACCCCGGCCAAACTGCAACAAAAAATAGCTGGGTGTTGTGGCAGGTGCCTGTAGTCCCAGCTACTTGGGAAGCTGAGGCAAGAGAATCGCCTACGCCCAGGAGTTGGAGGTTGCTGTGAGCTGTGACCCTACTGAAGGCAACAAAGTAAGACTCTGTCTCTAAAAAAAAAAAAAAAAAAAGACTTCGATATTTCCAAAGCTTGCTTTCTTTTAGGCCTACTATAATCAGCCAGGCTGATTTGTTTTAGCTGGGAGGGAAATGGCTAGCAAGCAAAAGAAAAGAAAAACAAACGATTGCAGCTCAAAGAGATCTAGCATTTAATCTCATGGTTTCTAGCTGCCAATCATCAGAATGACCTGGGCTGATTTGAAAAATACATTTCTTGCCCCTGCCCTTAGACTTAGAGTAAAAAATCTCCATTATGGGAGGGGTCTGGCGCTTGGGAACTAGCACCACTCTCCTCCTGGCTGCCCACAGTGGAGGGCGAGGGCTACTATCAGTGTTGACCATCCATAAGACTTTGTCCTCTTTCTGTTTCTAAGAGAGATTTCCTTTTTCTCCCTTAGCAAATACAGACAGATTAAAAAAAACAAACAAACAAAAAAAAAAAACGAGTTCTTCCCTACTGCTAACCTAATTCTTGGCTGCAGTTCTAGCTCTCTCCTCTGTATAATAACTTCCCTGATGACTTTCAGAGTTTGCTTTCTTCACCCTGAATGTTCTGGATTTACTTCTTTCTTCAATAAAAATTAATTCAGCACCTACTGACTGCCAGGTCCTTTTATAGGTGCTGGGGAGAACAAAATAAACATAACCCTTGGCCTTAGGAGCTTGGAGCCTTGTAAGGGAGCTGGATGATTAAACTAGCTGTGTTGGGATGTCAGGCCAAGGCAGATATTGGGATGAGAGATGGGGGGATAGTGTCCTGAAGAAATGAGGGCCAACCCATGGCCTTAGGATAAGTGAGCAGTCAGCAGGGAGGGGAAGGGAGGGTGGGAGCATGGATCTTGACGGAGAGACCAGCATATGTGGGGCTGAAGGCAAAAGAGCGGAGAGCAGGAAGAAAGTAAAAATCCGTACAGGAGAGCATTGTGCCTCCCAAACATCGAACATCGCTGCCACTTCTACAGCCCTCCTCAGAAACCCCTCCAAGGTCCCCCATGACTCTCAGGGCTCCATGGAGCCCAGAGTGAGACAAAGAACCTTTGTCTGATCAGCTGAGACATAATAAGAATGACCCCCAGGTTCCTTACTTATGTGACCAGCCTGGAGCTCGCTTATGGGAGAATAGCCCTGTATTGCTGACTCATAGTCAGCCATGCATTTTACAATAATCCCACAATGGCTGTCCTGGATTTTCTTTCTAACTTCCCTTTCAGCTTTCTTTTTAAAAGTCTTGCCTTTTCACTCTCTTTTTGCTTATCTCTTTCTTTGAAGTGGAACATATCGAGAATTTGTGGGTTTCGGGGAAATCTGCCATCCCAAGGGTCCTTCTCCAATGAAACGCAGGTCAAAGCGAGATTTGGAGTTGAAAGCTGATTAGTCTAAATGCCTACATCTGAGAGCATCTAACCAATCTGTCTGCCTGTCAAGGCAACTGATCCCCGTCTCTGTCTTATTTGCTGCTGTGGGGGTGGGGGCGGGCTGGGGAAGGAGGGAAGCAGAGTCAGTGCCAGACAGTGATGTGCCAGGCAGGACAGAATCTGCACAGCGTCTTCTGTAAGGGAGGGGAGGGGAGGGGGCAGATGCTGAGAGGCTCCCGGGAGCTGTGCCAACAGATGGGTCTGCCTGGGTCCCTGACTAAAGGAACTAACCCTTCCCAAGCCAATCAGTCTGCAGGGCTAGAGCCCCATCATTATTCCCTGGAATCTCACGTGAAGCCCTAGAGGCCATGTAGAAATTTGCTGGTCAGTGCTAGTTTGGTGGTGGGAGTGGGGCGGTCAAGCAAGAACAGGCACGGGTTCAGGTTTGTGTGGATTCACCCATGGGAGCTGAGCCAGCCCCGGCAGGGAAGAAAGGTCGCTTTGGCATTCCTTCTCTGCAGTTACCAGGCCTTGCCGCCTGCCAGGTTGCTGGTGTGCAGAGCCCAGCCTCCTCCCCAAAGAGCCCCTGAGAGGGGCTGGGAGTGGGGGGAAGGCCACCCGTGGCCTTGTGAGGCTGAAGCACAAGCTCCTTCCTCAGCTGCCAGGGAAGAATTTAATTACCAATTAAAGCCCCCTCCATCTGTTTCGGGCCTGCCAGAGAGCTCTCTCTACCCTTTAATTACATCTCTGACAACAATTTAACTCAATTAACTGGTAAACACAGCAGAATGCAGGCAACCCAGGGCACCCTCTTGTCCCTGCCATCTGTCTGTCCGTCTTGCGCTCTCCCCACTCGCTCTCAGTCTGTCTGTCCTGCCCCTGCTTTCCCATCTCATTTTTACACCCCCTTCCACCTGGGCTTTCTCTTTTCCTTCTGTCTTCTCCAGCACCTCTCGTCTGCTTCCCACCAGCTGAATTCCCCCACAGCCCCCCAGCCCACCCCGTCTTTGTCATCCTGTCTTCCTTTCCCATCTGCTGTCTGTCCAGTTCCCCTGCTCTGTCTCATCCATTCCAACTTTCTCACTTTCTCTGCCAGGCCAGTCTCCAGTGAGCCCTTCTTGTCCCTCTCCCTTCTTCTTCCTCCTTCTACCTTTTAACCAAATCCATCCCTTTCTGTGTCTTTTCTGTGAATCTCCTTTCTGGTGTTTCCTTCGCCCCTGCCATCTCCTTTTGCTTTGTCCACTTAGCACAGACAAATGCGAGCCCTAGGAGTCACAGCTGCTATCTTTTGAGCATTTACTTTGCCATTAGTTTACATAGCTCATAGCAACCTCAAACTCTTGGACTTGAGCAATCCTCTTGCCTCCAAGAGGCTAGGATTACAGGCTGGCTGAGACCTTTACATGCATTATTTTGTTGAATTTTAATAAAAATTCTGTGAAGTAGGTATAATTATTCCCATTTCGCAAATGGCATAGTTGATGCTCTGAGAGATTTTGCAACTTGCCCAGGGTTGCAGGGGCTTGCACCTGATAACCAGGGATTCAAAGCCAGGTCTGTTTAATACTGAACAAGGAAGATTGGTGAGAGGAGCAGCTCCGTGGTAGCCAAGGAAGCCTGAGTATTTGGGGATAGGCTCTGTACTACTGAAAGGAATACCAAAGCAATAGGTTCCCAGTTAATGCTGGGAGGGAGGTCAGTAGAAAGAGTAAAAATGAGGGATGATTTCTAAGAATTTAACCTCACTATTTCCTTTGGTGGGAACCTCCCAGATTCTCCTTTACAACAATGTTGAGAAGGTTTCTCAGTCCCCTAAGAAAGGAAAACATTTCTAGGACCCAGAGGAGTAGGACAGAGGGAGAGGGAGAAATGAGTAAACTATAATTACCCTAGGAACCTTCTCCTGGAACGAAGGGGGGTGTGTGTGGCAGAGATGGGCAGCCTGATCCGTCTTGTAGACAGGCAGGGACATGATGGAGACCCCAGGTCAGCCAGGTAGTCACATGGCTGCAGCTCAGGCAGACCCCAGCCAGATAAAACTCATCTGCTTTCTTCCCCTGTCCTTTCTAGGCTAACTAATCACTCTTTCTGTGATTAAAACAGAAGAGAACTGGTGGGGGGGGGAGACTACAGAAGAGAAGGGAAGCTTATTCCTTATCTCTGTTTCCTACCTTCTTTAATGTGATGTGCAGTCCATCCTCAGGAGTTCATTTCACTTGGGGTTTACAGCTCTTATACAACCAACTCACACCCCTAACCCTACTATCACACTAAACAAGTGGAATTCTTCAAATGCAGGCATTATGCTCTGAAAGCAAATGCCAATTATGAGTTAGAGTCAGCCTTAGTAGGGAGATGGGTCAATATCTGGAATTTTCTCTTTTTTTTTTTTTTTTTTTGAGACAGAGCCTCAAGCTATCCCCCTGGGTAGAGTGCCATGGCATCACAGCTCATAGCAACCTCCAACTCCTGGGCTCAAGCGAGTCTCCTGCCTCAGCCTCCCAAGTAGCTGGGACC
>CAUYQV010099142.1:0-24796 GCA_963574575.1 Galagoides demidoff | reverse complement strand
TGGGTAGAGTGCCATGGCATCACAGCTCATAGCAGCTTCCAACTCCTGGGCTCAAGCGAGTCTCCTGCCTCCGCCTCCCAAGTAGCTGGGACCACAGGCCCCCGCCACAACGCCTGGCCATTTTTTGGTTGCAGCCATCATTGTTGTTTGGCGGGCCCGGGCTGGGGATTCGAACCCGCCACCTTAGGTGTACGTGGCTGGCGCCTCAGCCGATTGAGCCACAGGCGCCGAGCCAGGGCCAGCTAAAATTGACCGTGACAGCTGCAACAAAAAAATAGCCTGTCATCCCAGCTACCTGGGAGGCTGAGGCCAGAGAATCACTTAAGCCCAAGAGTTTAAGGTTGCTGTGAGCTGTGACGCCACGCAGTCTACCCAGGGTGACAGCTTGAGACTCTGTCTCAAAAAAAAAAAAAAAAAAAAGATAAGTAAATAAAAATAAACCAGCTGGCCATGATGGTGCACACCTGTAGTCCCAGCTACTCAGGATGCTTGAGCCTGGGAGTTGGTGTTTGCAGTGAGCTTTGATCATGCCACTGCACTCTAGTCTGAGCAACAGGGTGAGATCCTGTCTCAAAATAAATAAGTAAGGGAAAGGAGGGAGAGAGGAAGGGAGGGAAGGAAATGCAGGAAATTGAGCCGTCCGGTTTGGCTGGAGCCCAGGGAAGTCATTTAAGGAAGTCATGGGAAATAAGACAAATAGAAGGCTGGGTCAGGACTCAGTAATTGATGGACATAATGAAAAAGTCTCCAAGAACTACAGGGAACTATAAGTGTAAATAGGGGAGTCTAAGGATTTTTGCTGTGTAGGGGATGAAATTTTAAGGACTGTTTGGTGCACTGGGTTGGCGATGTTATCTGAACATCAGGAGATTTCAGTAGGCAGTCCTGGAGCCCAGCGTAAAGCATTTACTATATGCCATGGGTGGTGCTGAGTCTTGCAGACGCAAAAAGAAAGGGCCTTACCTTCTGGTGGAGAGGCTTGTAGAAGTTGCTAAGAATGATGGAAACCACCAAAAGGAGAAAGTGTGGAAGGAGAACGCTTAGAACCTCACTAGAGTTCCTCCTGGTAACTCCCGAGGACTTGGCTGTGAGACAGGCTGGGATCTCATCGTATCAGGCAGGATGGGGAAAGGATGTGGCCAGGACATGATGGGCACGGGCCTGGGGTTCAGGCTTCCTTGGCAGAAGGAACTCTCAGGGAAGACGCAGCCTGCAGCCTCCAAAGGGGAAATGGAGTCTTGGCCCTGGTTCCAGAGGCAGCTTTATCCAAGGAGAGCTGGTGTGATGGGGCATGAGCTGGAGCAGGAGGGCCAGGTGTCTCTAAGAGTCAAGTGGGGATCTGCTTCCCTGTTCTGAATTTTTCTGGCCAACCAGAACTGGACTGTAGCCAACAGTTGGTGTACAAGGAACTAGGTCCAGTCTCCACAAGGTTTGGTGGGAACAGGGCTGATGCTGTTTGAAGCCACATGAGATGAAGATTAAGAACGTGGTGAGGGGCTCGCGCCTGTGGCTTAATCGGCTAAGGCGCCAGCCACGTACACCTAAGGTGGTGGGTTCGAATCCCCAGCCCGGGCCCACCAAACAACAATGATGGCTGCAACCAAAAAATGGCCGGGCGTTGTGGCGGGCATCTGTAGTCCCAGCTACTTGGGAGGTGGAGGCAGGAGACTCGCTTGAGCCCAGGAGTTGGAGGTTGCTATGAGCTGTGATATCATAGCACTCTACCCAGGGTGACAGCTTGAGGTTCTGTCTCAAAAAAAAAAAAAACTGCTCTTGTAAATGATTAAATATAAAAGTATTTAAATTATATTAAGTGATGAGGTACATGGCATGAAAAACTTGATTTTGAAGTGTTCCAAGGTAGATCATTTTATACAACTCCTATTGGCACAATGCTAGAAAAACAAAAAGGCAAGTAATAAAAACCAGTTGCTATGTATTAATTATTTTTTCAGTCACTACAATACAGCTATATATGTCTGAATAGTAAAACCATCTAAATTGATAGGAGTCTTAAAGATCTATAATTTCCTAGTTATAATCTCAGTATAATTTAAATAATCAGATTATTACATAAATAAATGTATAATGACATTAATACACAACAAAGTTTTTGTATGTCAATAAAATATGGATCTTTAGCAGCAATCATTTTAATACACTTCTTTCCTTTTCTCTGTTAGTCAAAAAAGCAATGATAAAAACTCAATCGTACAAATGATTTAAAAATTTATTCATCAAAATTATATTAAAAATCAAAGCCACTGTCTCCTTAATTTCATTGGAAATGTTTTTCAATTATAACAGTGAGATAATATAAATTAAATAAAATATTTAACTTAAAAATTAATTTTTTCATAGACAGGAGTTTTACTGTTGTCCAGGCTAGACTGCAATAGCCCAATCATAGCTCACTATAACCTCAACTTCAAGTGATCCTCCTGCCTCAGCCTCCCGTATGGCTGTGACCATAGGTGTGTGTACCACCATACCTGGCCTCAATACATTATTTTAAACTTGTGAAGCCAAGAGGAGTGGATCACCTGAGCTCACAAGTACGAGACCGACCTGAGCAAAGAGTGAGACCCCCCACCTCTACTAAAAATAGAAAAAAAACAAGCCAGTAGTGTGGTGGGCGCCTGTAGTACCAGCTATATGGGAGGCTGAGGCAAGAGGCTTACTTGAGCCTAAGAGTTTGAGGTTGCTGTGTACTATGATGTCATAGCACCGAATAGGGCAACAGAGACTCTGTCTCAAAATAATAATAATAATAAATAAAAATAAAATTGTGAATTTTGGTGAAGAAACTTCGCCTTTAATATCATTTGTATCACTTGAAAATCATCTTCGGGGCCACATTAATATTAATTTGGTAGTCTACTAGCAAACAGTCTGACTACTTTTCCTCCCGTGTGTTATTCCTCTTTTACGATACTATAAACAAGTTCAAATAAATACATTAGACATTCAATGCAACAATGGTAAAGGAAAAAAATGCCACACATAAAGGAAATAAAGGAACATTTGACTGTGTGATGTCAGCACGACTCACCTGGAGGGTTTCTATTTGCTTTCTGATACTGTTGTTAGATGGCATCTAAATAAAGCAACGTGAGACAGCAAACATAACATGAGATGCGGCACATGCGTGTTAGATGAGAATAAGCACAAAACAAGACAGCTCCTCGCCAAGGCCTCTATTTAGAAGAAATTCGAAATTTCCAAGACAGTGGCCACAACTATTCGGAAAAACAAATCCCCCAGTTTGGGCATCACGGGACATACCTACAATACTCAAACTAAGAGGAAACAGGTAAATTTTCGGCTGCCTGATTTTGAAGTGCTGCCTTTGAATGCAAACAACTTTACATTTCTTTAAGAAATGGACGGTAGCAAAAAAAGCCTCTTCAAACTTTTTTTTGCATAATAATCTTATTATTCACCTATCCTCTCTTTAATAATTCTTCACAAATTTTAAAACCATTTTTAACATAAGCATCTAAATTGATATAAAAATATGAGAATACAAGACTACCAAATTCTGGTAGGCCAAGGCAGGAGGATCCCTGGAGCTCAGGAGTCTGATATCAGCCTGAGCAAGAACAATATACTCGTCTCTTCTAAAATAGAAAAATTAGTCGGGTGTAGCGGTGGGCGCCTAGAAGCTGAGGCAAGTGGATTGCTTGAGCCCAGGATTTTGAGGTTACTATGCCGTGGTGCTCTAGGTTCAATACAGTGAGACTGTTTAGGAAAAAAACAAACAAAATATATACATACTACTTCTCAGTGAAAATAAAGTAGCACTCCCTTACATGCTATTTATGGGCATATAGCACATTTCAGTCTCCAACTTTAAAAGCTGGTGTGGTATTTCTGTACGTGCAGTATCTTACGGCCTGTTGAAATTCACATTTACTCCTAGGGCTCTATCGAATAATGACTTGTTAATATCCCAGAATTACAGCGAAAAATATTTTCTTAAAATGTTCAAGTAATCAGGGCTCATGTCTGTCATCCAGCAACTCAGAAGGCTTGAGGCAGCAGGATTGCTTGGGCAATCCAGACTGGGCAAAATAGCATGATCTCATCTCTAAAAAAAAATATATGAGAAAAACGGACTACAATCCCAGCCACATGAGGGGCTAAGGCAGGAAGGTCGCGTAAGCCCAGGAGTCCGAGGCTACAGCGTGTATGCTATCATCAAACCACTGCACTCCAGCCTGGCAACAGAGACATCCCGTCTCTTAAAATTTAAAAAATAAAAAAATAAAGACAAAAGAAAAAATCCAGCACAGAAACGTTACTTATAATACATTAGAGTGTAAAAAGGTAGACCAGAAGGCCAAGAGTTAAGACCCTGCAGAACTCTGGACACAAACCTATCTTTCTCGTGTACTGGGCCCTGGAGCACGAAATATTTATTTTCTTTCAGCCTCAGGTATGGGAGTAATCAAATGAAATACCATGTTTTGAGAGTCTAGCATCCAGTTAAGCATTAATAAAAATCAGTCATAAGAAGTAGAGGATCTAATAAATAAAAAACTGTTTTAAATTTTTGATATCAAGAAATTACTTGCATCTCAGAATAAATTTGGTAAGCCCTTTGATCAATAAAACAAATAATCCTTACAACAGATAACTAGCATAGTTTTTCCTTGAATGTCAATTCCTTACCTCAACTATGCAGAGCGGCCACATTACATGAGACTTAATAAACAGAAGCCAATTCATAAAATTTCTGCTGAATAGAGCCTTAATGTAAGTTAAGGATTAATGGCCAAGACAATTACAGTCCAAATACTCATGCTAAGTGGCTCTTATCTCCTTAGCCTGGCAGACTGACATAGCTATTAATGAAAATGAACAATATGCCAGAAGTATTTAACAGGGAGTAAGGGTTCAAAGAAAACAGAGCATTTAAAATGAAAGCCTTAAGACAAAAAAAGTTAAGGGACCACAAAAGTATTGCAAATATGTTAAGTGAAAACGTGTATATATATAAATATAAAAAAAATTCCAACAAGCAACAGAAAAGTATAAACCGCTACAAAACAAAGCAATCTTTCAGAAACACTTAAATGCATGTCTTAAAAATAATTTATTGATAATATAAAAAAATGCTATCCAGAAAATGATCACTTTTCTTTTAAGACTTGTATTTGTAAGAATTGCCAAAATTACCAAAATGAGAACAGAAACAAGTATACTGTAATTGATAAAATTTATTTCCTAGTTGAATGATAAAGAGTTTAATCAGCTTGATATGGTCCTAGAAACTTTCATAAACAAATTGAAGAAGGTATACTATTTCTCATCCCCAAATAAGTAGTACCAATATTTTTATCTAGAAAGAAAATAAAAATGTTTTCAAAGACTTATATATTCTATATACCTTAGTAAGCAATCATGGCAGTTTTGAAAATGATACAGAGTCTTATAAAAGATATATAGATAAAATCCAGTGGCTCAATCCAGAAGTAGGAAAAAAGAACCAGGCCTATTTCTTACAATACCACAGCAAGTTATGTGGCCAGAGATAAGTCATTTCATTTATCTGGGCCTCAATTCCATTACCTTCGAAGTATAAGATTTCAGACACAACTACAATGGGGACTTTACCTAACAAATGAAATCGTTGTAACCTAATTGTTTGTACCCTCATATTAATCTGAAATAAAAAACAAAACAACAACAACAAAAAAAAAAGGATAAAGTTTTCAGTCTCAAATCTACCTTGAGGGAATGCCAGGAAATGAAATGTCGTGTCTGCAATGCTCCTATAACTTATAAACAAATATTCAAATGAGACACATCTAACACTGCATCAAAGGAATATTCAAATCCAGCATGTGCGTGGCAGGCAGGTGAGGGTAATTCCCACACTGTCTCGGAATTGTGTTCCTACCCAAAGAAAAGAATCCTTCTCCCTCTCAGTGTTATCTTCACAACTAAGACTGAACACCGATGTGTCAAACAGTGTCAATAACAAGTAGCCCTGGGTGGCGCCCCAGCCAAAAACTGCAAAAAAAAAAAAAAAAGAAAGAAAAAACAAACAAACAAAAAAAAAAACCAAGTAGCCCTTTAATCAAGTCAGAATTGGTCGAGGAGTTGTTACATCTGTGTGAGTCCGCTACCGAACGTGAAATTTCGGCTGGGCATACTTGCATCAAATGTGATTTCAGTGATATTTAATCGTATTATAAAGCTTTTTTCATATTGCTCTGACTTGAGCCAACATTACTGAATTTTCTCAAAACAAAACACAAAGCAGGTATCTGAAAGGTTTTGTGAGATGTAAGTAAAATACTCTGCAATCCCCCCAAAACATATTAACAGATATTCTTAAAGATAATATAAATAAGATTCATTAAAAATATATAATTTTGGCCAGGCATTGTGGCTTATGCCTACAAGCCCAGCACTCTGGGAGGCTGAGGTGGGTGGATTTCTTGAGCTCACAAGTTCAAGATCAGCCTGAGCAAAAGCAAGAACCCGTCTCTACTAAAAATTGAAAATCTGAGGCAAGAGGACTGCTTGATCAAGCCCAAGAGCTGGAGGTTGGTATGAGCTATGATGCCACTCTACCCAGGGCGATGGCTTGAGACTCTGTCTCAAAAAAATAATAATAATAAATTATATATAATTTTGTATTCAGAAGGACAAACTTTCAAACAAAAGTTTATTCATATTTATATGATTCCCGCTAGAAGAAAGTACCTATAAGAAAAGGAATGTAGTAAATTATTCTTATGCAATTGTATCAACAGACATGAAGGTTGTATTTTACACTGTTCCGTTTATTATATATGCACAAATAAATATATCATGGTTGCTATTTATAGGTCAGAAATGTAATTATGTCTTACCTTTAAATGTGACAAACAGTTTTGTAGGAAAATATGCCAGTTATTTAAAAAAAACTGTTTTTGACTGACACACAGAAGGCAGGTGATGAGCGGATACAAAGCCTGTGGGGAATTGGGAAAAGAGAGAATCAAAGTTTGTCACGGACAGTATCGAACTCACCCATTACATTTCATTTCATTCAAACAGAAAATAGTTGGCCTAGACTTCCCATTTGTAATAAGAAATACAGCCTTATAGAACAATCTAACAAATAATAATGTTATAGAAAGGATAGATTTCTATTAGAAAAATTCCTTGCACTATCATACCTCCCGGAGTTAGAATTCACTTACTCTTCCCAGATCCCAGCAGAGTGGTTATAAACAAACATAGGCTCTGGGATCAGAGGACAGCCTGGCACTCCATGGTCAGCCTTCTTTTTTTTTTTTTTTTTCTTAATTTTTTAGAGACAGAGTCTCGCTTTGTTGCCCTTGGTAGAGTGCTGGGGCGTCACAGTTCACAGCAACCTCCAGCTCTCGGGCTTAGGCGATTCTCTTGCCCCGGCCTCCTGAGTCAGTGTCAGCCTTCTATTTGCCAAGAGTGTGCCTTCAGGAAGGGGCATTTAGTGCTCTAACTCCCTCTTTCCAAACACGTAGAGTGGAGGACAATAACCACAGTACCCCCACAGGCTTGCGAGGTTTAGCATAAGACAAAGAATGCACAGTACTTGCTTCAATGCCTGGCACACCCAGGGTCCTCATCATTGCATCTCCAGTTCAGATGCTCAAATATTTGCCCAATTCTCCAAACATTCCCCAAACGACATAAGTTACATGAAGTAGATGGTTAAGGGGGAAAAAATGCCTCTTAATAAAAAAGATGTAATTATACAATTATTGCCAAAAAATCAGATACTTTAGAATACAATCTATTCTGATGGAAAATAATTTGTGGTTTAATATAATACTACATTAAATCTCTCCCGTATTATAATACTTGATTTAAAGCACTTGTCAAGACAGGTAAATAGAGTTATGTGCACGTGACTGACATTTCGGTCAATGAGGGACCACACATGTAATGGTGGTCCTCTTAAAACTATAACAAAATATTTTCATTGTACATTTCCTATATTTAGATGTTTGGAAACACAAATACCATTGTTAAAGTGTTCAGCACAGTAACTTTCTGGACAGGCTTGTAGCCTGGGACCAATAAGCTGTGTCACACAGCCTCGGTCTGTCATAGGCGTACCATCTAGGTTTAAGCGCATGCCCAGGGCTCTCCACCCTGCATTAGCACCTGGTGTGCAGCAAGAATTCAATGAACAGCTGTTAAACAAGACTTCACCAATATCTGCAGTGCCAGGGGTGGGGTGTCCAACCCACAGCCCCCGGGCTGCACGGCGATGTTCTGAGGGTGGTGCTTTGCTTGCCTGTGGGGTATGCGCTGGGCTTTTGCTTTGCTCATCAACTGTCATGTTTGTATATTTAACGTGTGGCCCTAGGCGACTCCTATTCTTCCAATCTGTAGCAGAGGAATAGAAAGCAGGGACACCCCTTCAATGAGGTTTACCCATAGATGAATCGCCTGTCAGTGCGTTTGCCAGAACACATCTCTGTCATTAAGGGACCCACCGTTACCTAGGAGGAGGTCTCAGTACCTCATCAAATGCAGAGCTTGTGAAACGTAGGAAGTTTAAAGCAAAGCAGGAGAAAAAAACCCGAATGTAAAATTTGCCCTGGCAGTGCACTGCAGGGATTTTACAATTTCAGACTTTACATTTCTCTTAAATCTCCACTGAATTTGTAAAGTAGTTACTGAAACTCCCAATTAAATATGTCAAGGCTTGAAATGGTTCTTAATACCAATGAATGCTTCTTTCTGGAGCTCAGTTCAAAAGTAGTCTGATAAAGCATCTCCACAAAATTTTTCAAACAGGGAACATTCACTTCGTTTTTAACAGCCTAGGTGGAAAGATAACGCAAAGAATGAAAATGGTTACAAACGTTAAACTGTACAAGGACTACAGGAACTTTCTGTTGAGGTTTGAAATTAGTTAATAATTCACAGGGATTCTCACTGAAATAATATAATGTGCTAAATGACCAGATGTTAAGTACATAAAATAAACCTGGTCCCTACCCTGAGCAAACAAGGGCAGACTACAGGCAAGCGGGCAAGCAATGATTACTCAGGACAGGACAGGTGCCATAAGACAGACAGCTCCGTGCTCTGGGAGGACGCAGAGCAGCCACCACGGGAAAGCTCCATAAGGAGGTTAAAGCCGAGCTGGATCCAGGATCTCTTGCCCAAATATTGCAAAACCCCATTCAGCCTTCCTCCTCCTCCTCTGCCCCGGTGCACTGGGACCCAGCCATGCCTGCCTCTGTGCTGTTCCTGGAGCACGTCAAAGCCAGCTCTTGCCTCAAGGTGCCTACACTTGCTTCTTCTGCCTAAGAAACTCAAGAAACTGCTCCTCCCAGATAGCAAGCCCAATCTCTCAGGGCTTTAGATTCCCTCAACTGTCACCATCTCTTTCAAGGTAGTGGTCTTTCCAAATCACACTATATTTAAAATTTCAACTCCCCTGCCCCTTTGGCAATCCTCATCCCCCAACACCCTGCTTATGTTTCCTCATATACTTCCCACAATCTGACATACAGTGTTTTGGGGAGATGGGAGGATAGTCTTGCTTTCTTGTCCTCAGTAGAGTGCTGTGGCATCACAGCTCACAGCAACCTCAAACTCTTGGGCTCAAGCCATTCTCTGGCCTCAGCCTCCTGAGTGTCTGGGACAACAGGTGCTACTTTGTTTTTTGCTCCCCACACTAGAGGAAGCTCAACGATAGTTAACCCGTCATGTTCGCTGTGTGTTCCAACATATGGAAAGAGAAGATGAGACCCCAATGCAAAAAGCACTCGATATATAACAGGAAATAGATCAACAGAGGCTGGTCAGGGAAAGACAGGAGGGAGGTTGCTACAGAAACAGGGATGTCCCAGGAAGGAGGAGCTGCGGGCAGTGACCTTACGGTTTGATTCACCTGTTGATGCCCCACATGCAGGCATTGTAGATTTCGTTAGCTAAGTTAGGATTAGGGGGACCCTAATTTAATAGGACTGGTGTCCTTAAAAGGAGGGGAAATTTGGGCACAGACATATATATAAGAAGACCATGTAGAAATGAAAGCAGGGACAGGGTGGCGGTTGCCCAGGCCAAGAAACATCAAAGATTTCCAGTAAACCCCAAGAGGTCTCATCAGAAGCACGGAACTGATTGTTCCTCACAGCCTTAGGCAGCACCAACGTGCCCATGCTTTGATCTCAGACTCCTGCTCTCCATAACCAAGAGACAATAAACCCCTGCTGTTAAGCTACTAGTCTGTGGCACTGTGTTAGGGCAGCCCTGGCAGACTACCAACCCCGACACAAAAGGAACCACAGCATGAATGATGACTTTGGTTACACGAGGACAAGGTCAAGAGTCTCTCTTCCTACAACCTACTCCTTCTCATGAATTACCTTAAAACCTAAAACCTAATCCTCGTTAGGTATCTATCAAAACCAGATTATCAGACCAGGGGAAAGAAGTCACCCGAGAATGTGGGAAGCCCAGCGGGAACTCAGACACTTGGAGAACAAGAAATCAGAGCACAGGCACTAAGGACGGCAGACTGGAACTGACGTGGTTTTATAAACAACAGCCTGAGGTTTATGGGGTTTTTCCTTTAAATAAAATAAGCCCAATTCACCTGGCGAACAAGTGGGGTGGGGAGGCTATCTGACGGGAACCAACCACCTGCACACCTTCTGTGTGTCCCCACCGCAAATGGAATTTTCCAATATTTAACTACAAGTAAATAAGCAGGATAGGTGAGGTGCGGGCAAATCACTCTCGGTGCTTCAAACACTTAACTGCTCTTACAGTTCTCCGTTCTCCTTTTCTAAACATGCTCTACAGGTAGGACCTGGATACTACAGACCAATCCACACACACACAGAGGTTTACAAATGAAAGCCAAGCCCTTCAGTTTCTCAACATGTTATGAAATTCTACACAGAATAAAATTTGAGTAAAAAGGATGGAATAAATTTCCATTTGTAACCTAAATGGACTGGGGGGGCCGGATTTACCCTGTGATGTGAACCAACCAACCAACCAACAAAATGCATGAAATGAGTCTGCAAAATACCTAAGTTGTCAAAAGACAGTGGCCCTCTCACCCCAGGAAACAAATGAGGGGGGGGCCCTTCCTTGGCCCCCGGGGACTGCCGAAGGGAGTTTACAGGGAAGAAATGGGAGGAGGGTAGGTCGTGAGGTTCTTTGACAACACACAAATGACACGAAAATAAAATATACTTACAGCAGCTACAGGAATAAGAATCTCCACAAATAAACCAGCAAGGGCATGTTTTATATCTTTATCTTTTACTTCTAAGAAATACTGAGCACATTCCTTGAAAGGGAAAAACGTATACTTCAGTTAACAAAAAGCAAAAGGTTCAAAAACTCGTACTATAAGATCACAGTAATTGTGTGAACACTCTGCCATTTTATCAAACAAATTAAGGTCAATGCCATCCATCCATCTTCAAATCAAAAAAGAACGTTTACCCACACTGGTGACAATTTAAACCACTTGGAATAAGAAATTAATAATGACGCCTTATTTGGTTCTTTTAAAAGGTCATAAAGAACACAACCCATTAGGCTAATTCTATTTGCTGCCAGGGGGAGGGAACATCACCTGCATAAACTGAAACGATGCTTCGAAATCTTCTACAGGATACATTTTTACTCGAAAAAATTTCATTCCCATTATTAAGCTGATGACGCTTTGCACCACGTGTGGGCTCGGCTCCTTCTGCCGCAGTTCTTTTAATTCTGTCACAAACTTCTTCCTCACGGCCTGAAACCTTTAATATACATGGAGAGACATAATTGGATTTGAAATTAAAAACTAATTTCCCACATGATATTTAAGGGGGAAAAGGAAAAGAGGGGTTGCATAAAGATCATCTCCTGTCTCCGCCCTCATGACAAGTACCAGAAAAAACACAGAGTAAAATAAAACGGTCATTCTACACTGGCTGTTCATTGTTTTAAAACTAGAAGTTCCTGAAGGAGAAATACTAGGATTCCTGTTTTCATGTAATACCATCAGGACAGCACCATTCCAATGTTAGTTAATGATCGCAGTAAAATAGTATCAATCTACCCCTAGAACACCTCCATATAATTCAGAGTAACTCCACCTTTTAGGCTCTTTTTAATGAAATCTGTGATTAGAGTCATATAGACAGCAGACTACAAATTTGTTCAAAGAGACAAACCAAACTATTGTACAGTACTAATGGTCACTTAACATCAGTATCTCATTACACTGTAGAAAAACTGCAGGCAGGGAGAGGGAGGAACCCGGGGTGAATAAGCCACAGAATCAGAGGCCTTTGAAATGTGAGCCCTTTACTGGATTCAAATCATCACAATTGTTAAGGATTAACTAGTAAGTTTTTCATTACTTTCACTGGAAAAAGAGTTAATAGTTTATTAACAGTAATGCCTTTAATTACGTATCATGAAACAACTAAAGACTTTATCATTAATGTTACTTGGGGAAGACAGTTCCCAAAAGTTAAAATGACCTCCAATGAAGCATGTTTACCAAGGGTCACTGACTCCAGTAAGGAGGGAAAAAAGAAAGTAACATATTAACAAAACACAGGATACACGACAGGAAGTACAATATCTGCCGTAGATAGATAGATATTATCTATTACAGATAGATATTATACTTATATCAAAGAGTGTGATACCATTTTGCATGAATGTATTCTTTAACATTTCATTAAGAAAATTTTTATATGACAGATAAAAATCTTTCCACTGAAATATTACAACTGAGGGGTTTTTAATTAAGTTTCTCATAAAAATGAGTCACTATAATCCAAGAAAACACACGAGCAAGATTCAAACAGACCCCCGTCTTCTTCCATCTCCTCCTCTCCCCAGTGCCACCCACCCCACCGCTTCCCCCTCCGGTGCTGTCAGCCTGACCCACAGCCCACACTTTGTTAGCTGCTGGTTACATGTGTGAGTGGAACATAACTCTACCTTGCTCTAAAGTAGAATTGCTCTTACAGTTAAACCAATGAGCTGAGTAATCATTTTCACAGACATGCTGGCCATTTGGACTGATCATTCTTACCATCTAGAGTTAACTCAGCCATGATGTGGTGCTCTCCTAGATTGAACTTGCTACTGTGCTTGGAATTTCTGTTCTATATTACTGAGATAGAAACTCATTTTTGATAAAATTAAAAATACCATGAACTATGATGCCGTAAAGAGAAATACATCATTGCTCCTATCTATTTTTGAACCTATATACTAAATTAAAGATTCACTATTAGTTAAATATAAGTGAGAGATTAAGATATTACTTATTGTCTGTGTCTAAATCATTTAAAATAGTCACACTGGCCGGGCACAGTAGCTCATGCCTGTAATCCTACTGAGCAAACTGGGAGACTGAGGAAGGACGATCATCATTTGAGGCTGGAGTGCAGGACCAACCTGCTCAAGATAGGATGACTTTGTTGCTACAAAAATTAGGAAAATCAGCCCGATGTGTTAGCGCACGCTTGTAGTCTCAGTTGCTCAGGAGGCTGCAGCAGGAGTATCACTTTGAGCCCAGGGGTTTGAGCTTGCCGTGAGCTATGATTATATCTCTGCAGCCCAGCCTGGGAAACAGAGCAAGACCCAACTCAAAAAATAAAATACTCAAACTGTGTTCTAAGTTCTGTAACATTCGCTATACCAAGATCCCTAGGTGTATTGCCAAGGATAAAAAGAAATAAAATATACTGTTGATATTAAAATGCTAACTACTAAACATTAATAATTGTGCTTGCCTTCTTAGAGTTTAGAAAGACTGTTATGTGATGATTTCAGAGTCAAAAATTTTTGGAAAAGCATCCAAGAAAATATGAATTGATATTTTCTTTACAAGTTCCCAGTAGTGACAAAGGAAATATGAACTCTTCCATAATTTGTACAGCAACCACAAGAAGCTAAAGACAAAGTTTTCTGTTTACTAGAATGATGATTCGAGTATAATTCAATGACTGATTCCTAACGAAAAACACTTCTAAAGAAGTAATCTAGTACCTTGAACTTGCCCTTTTGGGTATCTCTTTTATCTCTTCAAAATTTTGCTTAGTTTGTTTTATTCTCTAAAACAAATAAGATGATTAGAAGATGCTGCTATGCTATCTCAGAAATGAAAGTACTCATCTAGAGAGTAACAACAGTAACTATTCGCTCCGTAAAGACTTCTGCAAGAGATCTTAAAAAACACTTCTGACAGAATTGTTAAAAAAAAACAGGGACCTGACTAGGGTTAACAATTTCCGACTTGCTGGATTCAGACATTTATGGAAAACCCCAAGTGAATTAAAAGCAGTTGTGAAATTGAGGTCTGGGTGTTACTTAAAGAGCTGATATGAAACTGAGAAGTGATAGAAGGCAGAGGAGACTCAGTAACGACTGCAGGATAAAGATGGCGACTCTCAAGGGGTCAATGCCCACGGTATTAGTAAGGAAGCATTCTACAATACCATGCAAATTAAAATACATGGTTTGTCAAACTCACTTTGACTGGGCAAGAACCCCTATGACCTCTGCATACAAATCTGCAATAATGTGCACGTTCCCAGTGTTGGTTCCTGAATATCTAAAAAAAAAAAAAAAAAAAAATTAAAAAAAGACAAACTTATTATTTCATTTAATTTTTCTGCAAACTCATAATAAATTTTAAAATTTCTTAGAGCATCACATAACTTCCTATGGATATTCATTTAAAGGATGATTAAAACCACACACATTTCGTTCTATCCCTAGATTTTAATTTACCAGAAAACTTAACCTCATGGCTGTCACAAATAGAAACTATGACGTGGGGAATTATTTTTACAAAATCTTTCCTCTAATAAACCAGAAGATAATCGCTTTGAACTCTGAAAACAAATGATCAATAGGAATTCAAATTATACTTAAACCGTCTAAACCTGATTGTAAGAAAAATCACCAATCCCCCTTTTGTATTTTTACTTACCCTTCCTTGTGTTTAAAGTGCTTGAAAGCTAAATTTAGGACTTCATGAACTAAGGGATCAGGTACAGGATGAACAGGAATCTAGAAGAGAAAAGAAGTGTCAAGTAAAGTAAGTTATTACTCGGAGTATTCTCATCATTTCAACTAATTAAATTAGCAATTGAACCTTAGCTGGGCGTGGTGGTTCACACCTATAATCTTAGCATTCTGGGAGGTTGAGGCAGGTAGACTGCCTGAGCTCACAGGTTTGATACCAGTCTAAGCGAGAGTGACATCTCATCTCTAAAAATAGCCAGGTGTTGTGGCAGGCACCTGTAGTCCCAGCTACTTGGGCGGCTGAAGCAAGAGATCACTTCAGCCCAAGAGTCTGGCGTGGCTGTGAGCTATGATGCCACTGCACTCTACTGGGACAAAGTGAGACTCTATCTCCCCCCCCCCAAATAAAAATAAAAATTTAACTTTCATGGTATCATCTATTACTAATCTGTTGATGTTCCTCTTTTCCTGAGAATCTCATTTTCTTTAACAGTTTGGTGAAACTTAAAAATATTAGCTATTGGCCGGGCGTGGTGGCTCATGCCTGTAATCCTAATCTGTGAGGCTGAGATGGGTGGACTACCTGAGCTCAGGACTTGGAGACCAGCCTAAGCCAGAGCAAGAGCAAGACCCTGTCTCTACTAAAGATAGAAAAACTAGGCCAGCCATATGGCAGGCAGTCCCATCTACTCAGGAGGATGAAGCAAGAGGATTGCTTAAGCCCAGGAGTTTGAGGTTGCTGTGAGCTAAGATGACACCATGGCACTCTACCCAGGTCAACAAGATTGACACTGTCTCAAAAAAATTTTATGTATATATATATATTAGCTACTCACAAATCACTAAACTATGGACTATTTAGGGGAAAAGCTGTAGTTGTTCCTGTTGTTGTTGGTATGATTGTTACTGTCAGAAAGCTAACACACGCTGACCCATACCTCTGTGCAACACCAGAAGTAATCTGGAATGAGCTAGCCCCACACTCCATAAAGTCCAATTTTATGGAGCTAGCCCCACACTCCAATTTTCTACCATGAAACAGTAGCCAAAAGGGATACAATCTTTTCCAACAACTTAAAACTATTTATAGATTTATTAGAAATCTATCATTTAAATATCCTTCTTTTTCTTCTTTTTTTTTTTGAAACAGAGCCTCAAGCTGTCACCCTGGGTAGAGGGCTGTGGCATCGCACCTCACAGCAACCTCCAACTCCTGGGCTTAAGCGATTCTCTTGCCTCAGCCTCCCACATAGCTGGGACTACAGGTGCTAACCACGATGCCCAGCTGTTTTTTGGCTGTATTTGTCCTTGTTGTTTGGCTGGATTTGAACCCACCAGCTCTGGTGTATGTGGCTGGTGCCTTAGCCCCTTGAGCTACAGGCACTGAGCCCCCCTTTTTCTTCTTTAAAAAGTATGTGCTAGTTCCCATTATATAAAAGAAACCAAAATATTTAAACCAGTGTCTAAAATTCCTGCTACTCTATCACGCAGACACTGTTAGATCCTTCAAGGCTCCTCCTGCACAGCCCTACACATCTGGATGTGCAAAGACCTTACTTTCACTCAACAAAGGATGCAGCATCCCTTGGTGGCTTTTCAGAGCTCCTCCTCAGACTTTTTAACAGACACACTGCTGAGTATGTCTGTATTTAACAAGCCTCTTGTTAGTGAACATTCCACTCCAGATTGTTGGTATTCAAACAGTGTTACAATAAACACCTGTACACTTAACACTATGTACTTGTACAATTAGTCCCACAGGAAAGAGTCTAACAGGAGGAACTGCTGGGCCAAAAGGAACAAAAGCCACTGCTGATGGACATTCCAGCTCTCCACGGTCGCCCTTTGGTGTATGTGAGGGACTGGTCCCAGGACCCACCACAGACACCAAAATCTGCTGACACTCCAGTCCTTTATATAAATGGATCAGGATTTACGTACAGTCCACACACATCTTCCTGCATGCTTTGAAGCATCCCTGGTTGACTTATGGTACTTAATACAAGGTAAATGCTATATAAATAGTTGTTATACTGTATTACTTTTCCTTGTATTATTATTTATTTTTGACATTTTAACCTAAGGTTGCTTATACCCATGGATCTGAAAGCAGTAAGTACAGAGGTATAGCAGTATACGTGTGGGTCTATTTGGGCCACTTTAGTCTACCAATCTATATACGTCTATGCCAAAACCATAATTTTCAGAGCTTAATAATAATTTCAGATGTCTGATAGTTGCAATTCCCTCTTTACATTTCTTTGCAAATAACTTGGCTATTCTTGGCCCATTGTTCTTTCATTAGAGTCATCTCTTTGTGTCCCATAAAAACTGTCAGGATTTTTTATTGGAGCTATAACGAATCTGTAGATCGATTGGAGGATAAGTGTATTTTTATTCACCTACACAGAATATCTTTCAGTAAAGTTCTGTAATCTTCTGGTTCTGTCCTTTGTTAGACTTACTCCTAAGACAAATGCAGAAAGAGATGCTTGATTTCCTCAGCAATTAGGAGAATGAAAATACACAAGATGTCATTTTACGCCTATTTGTTGAGGAAAAAAACGAAGCCTGACGATCTACAGTAGATCTACGTCATGTAAATCAGTGAGGTTTCGTATCCACTGCCTTTGGGAGTGTGAAGCAATGTCCACACAGCCTGCAATCCAGCACAGGGGACTGATTAGATGACGTCACCCCATGATACACCACTTTGAGCAAAAGGTAATTTAGAAGCAACAGAAGAAAAAGCTCCCCACCTTTCTGCCTAAAGGCAGGGTACAAATTTCCCCTTCAAGGTGTCTACCCTAACCCCTCCCTAAGCCAGGAAGAGAATAACCATTATCAAAGGAGGCAGAAAGCACAGAGACTTCCGTACAAGCAGTGCTGACTTTCTCTTATCTTACACTAGTTCCTGCATCTATTTAACCTTATCATACTCTGCTGCTCCTAGAAGCCCAAATTCTTTTTCTTTGTTTTGTCACTACAATTTATCACTCTTTGTTAAAATGGCATATGAGCTCTAGGGTCTGATCCTTTTTCGGATCTTTCTTCTCCTCTATGGAGACCTCCCCATGCAAACATAAACACTTAGACTGTAAATCTTCTGACAGTTTAACGTGCAGAGCCCCAGTCATTAAACCCAACCAGGTAAAGGAAAAAGGTTTTCCCTCCCATCTGCAGTAGTGGCTTTCCATGGATGCAGTTACCTGCAGCCAACCATGGCGTGAACATACTATTCTGAGAAAGAGAAACTGGGACCACAATCACACAAATTTTTATTAAAGCATATTATTCCAATTGTTCTATTTTATTATTATTGTTGTAAACCCGTTACAGGTATGCACCTGCAGGAGGAAACAATGCATGCCTGAGTGTCCCTCATCCACAATGCTTGGGACCAGAAGCATTTTAGACTTCAGAATTTCATGATGTCTGGAATATTTACATATACATAAAAAGATATGTCATGGAAGGGACCCAGGTCTAATCACAAAATCCATTCATTTTACATATACGGATAGCATGATGGTAGTTTTATACATTATTTTAAATAATTTTGTGCACAAAACAAAGCCAGGTGTGGCATTTTCTACTTTGTGATACCATGTTGGCACTCCAAAAGTTTTGGATCTTAGAGCACTTCAATTCCAAAGTTTTTGATCAAAGAGGCTCACTCTGTATAGGTAAGTTTTGGTACTATCCACGATTTCAAGCATCTAATGGGGATGACTGTTCTATTTCCTCCAGTTATGCCTGATGTCCTACAATGACAGCTGGGGACAATCCTTAGTCATGCTGTGCTCTTTATTGCTACCCTGCTATTGCTGCCATCAACAGCTTTTGTCTGCCTGTGTGCCGGGTTATATAATGATTATATAATGTACAAAAAATTTATATTATTTATAATGCTTATAACAGTCTTACAAGGCAACTACTTGTCCCTGATTCAAAGACAAGGGATCTGAAGCTCAATGTATTGTGTCCCCAGATTCTGATATGAAAGTGTGTCCAATAAATGAGACAAATGACTAAAGAAAAAGCGAGACAGAGAAGAAGAAATACATCTTATCTATGATCTTACTTAAGAAAATGAATCAGTTCTAAAATTTTTACATTATGAATGAACATTATTAGAATGCAAAGACATTTCTAACATCCTATTTCTTCTCTTAATTTCAACAGTAAAAAGAAAAAAAAAAAAACTCTCAAACTGAATTCCCAAAGATGAAGGAGGAAAGAATTTCATTTCAGCTCATAGAAAAAAGAATTCTACTTTCATGGAGTTGTCTTTCCATCTTTAGCATCAAGCATTTTTTAGACCTTGTCATTTATGTGATTTTTGGAGGCAGTTCTAATTCTCCTTGAATATTGAAGAGGGATATATCTAGCAGACACCAAAGAACACCCACTGAGGCCGGGCATGTTGACTCACACCCGAAATCCCAACACTTTGGGAAGCCCAAGGCAGGAGAATTGCTTGAGGCCAGGAGTTTAAGATAAGCCTGCACAACTTAGCAAGACCCTGTCTCTACCCTCCTCCCCTCCCCCCCAAAAAAGAAAAAGTAAAATTGGCTGGACATGGACCTATAGTCCTAGCTATTTGGGAGACGGATGCAGGAAAATAGCTTGAGCCCAGGAGTTCCAGCAAGGGCAAGAGGGTTCAAAAACCAAAAAGAATGCCCAAGTTTTACTCCAAGGCTATTCCCAACACCAATGTCCAAAATTTAAATCATTCACCTTTATCACATTATAAAGAGCAACAAAAGCAGCTTTAGATAGAACGCTGGGAAGTCGGAGAGGCCCCTGCATTAGCGCAATGACTGATTCTCAAGACAAAGGAGAGCAAATAATTGGGGCCACAGCAGAATGACAAATTGCCCCCGTCACTCACATTTAGGGCTACTCGTCTACACCTAAAACGCAGGCATGAATCTGAAAATCTAAGGATCCCCTACACAAACGTGTTTCATAAACAGTACTGAGAAAATTAAGCCAAGAGTCTGAAATGGCTTACAAACTAGGATTCTCAACTTTCTTGTTTCAAAGAAAAAAAAATATGACTAAAATTCAATAGACAGAGAGTATTGCTTCAAATCTTTTGAATGTTATATTGCTATTTAAACATGCTTTTATCATAAACTTAAGGCCTTTGGTACAAACACACATCAGCTACTACCCCAAAATTACTCATGTGACTTTCTTGGAAAAAATAAAATTAGCCCTCTATCATATTGAATTTTCTTTCCATGATGAATCATACTATTTAATTTAATTGCATTTATATTAACTGAATTCTTTTTCTAAGTTGTTATGATAAAAACTTTTCATTCAATTTTATAAGGTCATTTCATCTAATTTCTGATCACTGATTTTACCAATGGGTATTTATTTTTATCATTAAAGGAAGAAAACTTGGACTAAAAAAAATGAACCAGCTTTATAATCTTCAGCAAGTCACTGCAACTAAGAACAATTCTTCATCTGTAAAATGAAAATAACACATAACACTTAAGGATTTGTCCATGCACCAGGCATTATTATATTTAATTATCATGATTCTACAAAAATGATACTATTATCATCCTTTATTATCAAGGAACTGTTAGTAGGCAATAACTTCCCCAAAGTTACTCTGCTAGCAAGATGGCTGGGATATTAGTAATACTTGTCATTAATAAATCTCCTGGGGTTTATTACATGATCAGTCAGTTCAAAGGATATAGAGTCCTTCATACATTGTGAAGAGTTCTAAACATGTGTGATTATTATTGAAGACATAACAAATTTTTCAAGGAACAAATAATTTACGATGTACAAGGTCAAGGACTTAACCTAAGGAATATTTACTCTTCCTGGAGACTGAAACCATCATGTATCAAAACCTCAAAGAAAAAAAAAAGAAGAAAGAAAAAAAAAAAAAACCTCAATACTCTGGAGACCGTCTATCTCATCAAGATAAAACTGTATCACATTTCAATACTGGTGTTTTATGTGGAACTTAAGTGCTATTAATTCAAGATATATTACATCAATTACTCTCTGGATCTCTTAAACCCCATTGTCATTCTGACAGACTGGGTTAGTTATTTGTGGTGTGCTATTTAGAAAGCTTTATTGATTTTTACTTCATATTTGGTAGTGTCATTGGTTTCAGAGATGCTAAGAAGACTCGTCTGTTACTGGGGAGGGATTTTAGGATTTTAGATAAAGTACATCTATGTTCTTAGTGATAGATTCTTTTTTCTTTGATGGGTATATGTGAATCACAGTATGAGGATAACAGCACAAGAGGAAACAGCGTAGGTGAAAAGGGTGCTGTAGGTGGGAATAGTATGGAGACAGGACCACGCACTGGGTTACCTGTCAGAGCCACGGTGTTCCTCTTTTTCACACTTTAAGCCCCTGTGAACCATAGGTCAGAAATAATTTTATGCCCACTGAAAAAAATGTTCTTAGCTTTATAGATCCTGATGGCTTTTTTCTACCCGAAAACCTTATCTAGATTATTTTAGAAGAGGGAGAAAAGGGGGGAATAGGGCCATGAATATTATGGGGAAGGAGAAAGGACAGGGAGAGAGGAGGAGAGGGGAAGAAACCCTCCCCAGGGCTACCTGAGTTGAAGCTCTGACGCCAGCACTAGTAGGGGCAGCTTTCAGAAGAGAAGCGACACTGAGTGCTTGGAGAAGGATGTCACGGGGAACAAAGAAGAAAAACCACAAGAGACCCTGACCACAGAGGGCCCTGGACAACGGTGTAGGGAGTTTGCAATTTCTCCAGCTATAAGAAACACCCTGTCCCGTTACACTGGGCAAAGACATGTAAATGCTGGGTACCAGTCCGCTCAAACCACTGGCGCTGGGCACATGTAAGATGCCCAGCATCAACTACAGTGAGTAGCAGTCAAAGCCCATCGGTAGCCCATGGCCCTTCTTTTTTTTTTTTTTTTTTTCGTAGTTTTTGGCTGGGGCTGGGTTTGAACCCGCCACCTCTGGCAAATGGGGCCGCCGCCTTACTCCCTTGAGTCAGGGGCGCCGCCCCAAGCCCATGGCCTTCTCTTCTGACTTATTTATCTCACCGTGCTGCCCTGCGTGCAGTCCCTAAAGCCTCGCCAGTGCACAGTAGCCACACCAATAGTCACTGAATGAACACATAACTCATGATCTGAGGTATTCTCACTTGTCAGAAGGCTGTTTGCACTTGACAGTTCAGCCTTCCCTTATCAGATCAGCCCCATTCCTTAACCTTAGGAATAAGGGAGCTCAGGGTTTAGGAAGAGAAATTTAGCAGAAGGAAAAAGGGATCAAAGCAGCTGAATGACAAGCAAACGGTATTTACAGCTAAAAGCCCACATCCAACACCATTTCCATTCAGTTCCATTTTGCTAACAAGATTCCTTATCTTGGATGGCACAGGAAGGTGAAAAGAACAGGGAGTGAACGGCGGGCGCAGGGCAGGGACGCTGCAGGCAGCCCGAGGAAGTGCAATTCCATTAGAGGGATTTAGTTCATGTGGGCCAGAATCTCAGCCCTCACATCTTAAATAAAGTAACTGAAACATGAAGGCACAGCAAGGCCAAGAATAAGAAATACAGACTTTGCAGAAATAAAAAGGGCTTACCTGCTTTAGAACTTCAACTAAAACTAAACAAAAAATAAAATCTACTGCTAAGTCTCTCCTTTCAAGAAGATAATCTCTTTCACGTTGCTGTTCATCCCTGAAACAAGAACCCAGAATTAGCATTGCGTTGTGACTGTAAGTTTTAAAAGAGCTATTAGTTAGCAGTTCACGCGGCTCACTGTGTTCCTACACGGATGGTGTGCCATGGCAACGGTTAGCATGAGGTTTTCAAATAATCCAATGTATACAAGGTCGGACAGTTAAGTTCGTGAACTCATCCTAGAAAAAGTGCTACCTACCTTGAGGCTGAACATGAACTTTGGTCTCTTTAAAGCACTCTCTCTGGAAAGGAAGGCACGGAAGCCAGCATGCCGCCCCACCACCGCCCCCTGCAGGGTACTTTTTCTAGGATGAGTTCATGAAATTGTCAGACCTCATACAATGACAGCTCTGATGGCCATTCCAGAAAAAGAGCTCTGAAACTGCTTTGTAGGCACTCGCGTTGGTGCTGAGCTTCCCCTGGGGAGGACTTCAAGGGTGACCATTGCGATATCCAGCAATGAAGTGGGCGGCACTTTTTCTAGGACTAGTTCACGAACTTAATTGTCCAGCCACATAAATTACAAGTTCTCATGTTCTTTCTCCTTTTGTTCACTGGGTGTTTTTATGCGCACTTGACTATTACATCTGTCAGCAGTTAAACCTCGGAATCCAAAAAAATTGCTAAGAGGAAGGGGAGGACTTCAAATGTCATTCAGAAAACCCAGCACTGCTCCAAATCGGATTACTAATCTTTGTATTAAGAACCGAAGCAGAAGCAACAATTTTTGCAGATGAAAATATAGTACAAGGTCAACTTTTCCACAAATCTACATTAAAAAAAAAATCATATGTGACACTAATTAGAGTCTAATATTAAACCATGGGTAACCACTGGACCACAAATGCTGTATGTAAGGCCAAGGTCTCCCTGGGATATTTGAAAGAAGAAAAGAAACTCTAGGATTTGAGCAGCAAGAAGAGCCTCACAGCACTAGAATACAGGGTCTTCCAAAAATACATGCACATCATGTATCAAAAAATATAACATTTTTAAAAATTAAAAAAAAATGATAATATAGGTTTGGGGCAGTCTTCCTGTATCCCAACAATTGCTTCCCTTTGTAAACTTTATAAATAAAATTTTCTTTGAGTTGTGAATTTTCTGAATTAAATCCTGTGGCTACTAAAGCTCTCACTGTGCTGCTAAAATGACACTCCTGAAATTTATTTTTTTTAAACTAATGTTTACACAGTACCCAGTGACATGTGCTGCAGGGCTACACCTAGTTTTTACCCGGTGCTTTCTCTGGTTTTGCCGTTTAGTCTGAATTTATGCCCCTTACAGCTGCCTCTGGCCAATGCTATAATCAGCGGGACCCACCTATGGTGCATCTTACAAGCGTACATGTGAAATTTACTAAGTGTAGAATATAAATGTCTTAACACAATAACTAAGAAAATGCCAGGAAGGCTATGTTAACCAGTTTGATGAAAATATTTCAAATTGTATATAAAACCAGCGCATTGTACCCCATGACTACATTAATGTACACAGCTATGATTTAATAAAACAAACAAACAAACAAAAGCCAATGCTCACTTCCTAGGAACCAAATAGTTACACTCTCCAGTCAATAATAACATCATCACCCCCGTCAGTGGACAGGTCAAACAATGGGAACCAAAGCACTCACCCCTTAGACTTGGTGCTTGATCGAGGCCTGTACTCGTAAGACTCATCGTCTGTTCCATTTTGGCGTCTGTACCAGTCGAACAAGGTGCGGAGTAAGGAAGGGAGACAGTGCTCTGCTACTGAGCTCATAGAGCTTATCAACTGAGAACACAAGAGATGGCCAGAAAGTGAATTACAGTGTAACAGGCACCCCACTCAGAATTGAAGAGACACAATGATTGGGAGGTCTGAAACGTGATCCCAGGTTCTGTGTGGGCCAGTGTTGCCTTTATTTGCACTCGGGTGCCAGCGAGCTGAGTCCGAGAAAGGAGTCAGCACATGGGTGAGGGTGGATGGGAATGTAAAGGGTCGGAGTGGTAGGGATTGATACATTTACTCCTTCCTTGGGACGCTTCTATTTGGGCCGGTAGGTTCTGTTTGGGTGGATCCCTAAGTTTGACT
>CAUYQV010099136.1:0-15225 GCA_963574575.1 Galagoides demidoff | reverse complement strand
ACAGGCACCCGCCACAACGCCCAGCCATTTTTTGGTTGCAGCCATCATTGTTGTTTGGCAGGCCCGGGCTGGGGATTCGAACCCGCCACCTTAGGTGTACGTGGCTGGCGCCTTAGCCAATTGAGCCATAGGCGCCGAGCCGACATCTTCCTTCTTGATTCTTATCTACAGATCTCAAGGTCCATATCTTTGTAACTCTGCTCAAATCTTCCCTTCCAGAGTCTGTGTTCAGGCAGCTCTGAGTCTGAATTCTAGTTCTGCTGCTTACTGGCTGTGTGACCTGGCACAAGTGTCTCTCTCACCTGCACTGAACCTCAGTTTTCTCATCTTTAAATCAGAGGTGTTGATGCTATTAGGAACCACCTGCAGAGACTCTTGGGGAGATTAAAGAGAAGGCCTGTGGAGGGCCCAGCACAGCCTTGGGCACAGTCAGGCACAGTAAATCCTGGTGAGCAAACACAATGAGTTAACGTCTTGGGACAAACTTGCCTTTGGAGTATCAGCTGACTCCTAGGATAGTGCTGGAGAAGAGGCTGAAAAGGCTGCGGAATGGGCTGACTCCAGGGGTTAAAGTCAGGGGTCTGCCTGCAGATGACACTTCTCTTGGGGAGTAAACGGTAAACTATCAGGACCTGGAGTCATTTAGTATCTGGTGGCTCAGCACAAACTCTAGCAGCAGGAGTCACAGCACCTGCTACAAAAACAAACAAAAACCCCATAAAACAACCATCATGATTTGCTCATCCAAATGCATCAGGACAGCCTCTGACATCACCATCTGCTTGACATTCTAGAAGGGTCCTTATGCTGGGATCCCCAACCACAGAGCTGCTCCCCCAGAGTGACAACATGCTTGTTTTCTATTCTGGAAGGAAAACAGGGTTTAGACTGCTTTAGAGAGGGGGTGGAGACCCTCTTTATGGGGTCAGGCAAAGCACAGATGTCATGAAGTTTGCTAACAGGTTGGGCTGGATACTCAGCAGTCCTGAGACAGACCCTAAGATAGAGGCCTTGGCCCTTCCACTGACGTTTTCCTGATAGCTAAAGGAGGGCATGGCTGCCCCACTTGGCATTTATCTTTTACCTGAGAAGAATCTAAACCAGTCGTTGTCAAGGTACAGTCTGGGGAACCAGCAGTGGCAGTGTCACTTGGGAACTTATAAGAAACACGTATCTTTTGGTCCCATCCCAGACCTACTGAATTAGAAATTCTGGGAGCTGAGCATCACCCCTCTTCCTTGCCTGCCTCGATCTATGTTCTAATGAGCCAGATAAAGTTTAGGAACCCCTGATTCAAAAGATGCAGGGTTACTACAGCTTTCCATTGGAAACCTAAGATGTTCTGAACTCTAAGCACTTGAAGTTAGAGAATGACTTTCTCTTCTATGTGACATCAAGTAGATGTGTAGTGAATAGTTTGTTGAATGAATTTTTTAATTTAAAAAAATATTGAAGTGGCTAAAATCCATAATACTCTCAACACCAAATGCTTATGGTGATGTGGAGTCACTGGAACGCTTGTTCGTTGCTGGTAGGAATGCAAAATAGTATAGTCACTTTGGGAGGCAGGTTGGCAGTTTCTTAGAAAACTAAACATACTCTTACCATCTTATCTAGAAATCATGTTCTTTGCTGTTTACTCAAAGGAGTTGAAAACTTATGTCCATATTTACAATAGCTTTATTCATAGTTGCCCAAACTTGGAAGCAACCAGGATGTCCTCCAGTGGGCGAATGGAAAGACTGTGGCACATCCAGACAGTGCTAAGAAGAATCGAACTGTCCAGGCACAAGAAGACATGGAGAAACCATAAATTCATATTGCAAGTGACAGAAGCCAGCCCGTAAATCCCAACTGGATGACATTCTGGAAGCTCAAGGTGTGGAGACAGTGAAAAGATCAGTGGCTGAGGGGCGAGAGGGATGCATAAGTGGAGCACAGAGGATTTTTAGAGGCAGTGAAACTACTCTGTATGATACTGTGGTGGTGGATATGTGTCATTATACACTCGTCCAAACCCACAGACCGTACAACACAAAGCATGAACCCCAACGTAACTATGAACTTGAGTTAATGATAGTGTATCAATATTGGCTCATCAATAGTAACAATTGTTCCATACTAATGAAACATGTTGACAGGGGTGGGGTCCCGAGGGTAAGTAGGCACTCTCTGTACTTACTGATTCATTTTTCTGTAAGCCCAGAATTGCTCTAAAAAGAAAATCTATTAAAAAAAATGGAACTAAAAATAAAATAGAACTAGGTAAGGTCAGAAGGCCCCTTGATGAATGATCACTGCTGGGCATTTGAATTAATATCTTAATGAAAAACAGCCTAGAACCCCATACCCAGGTAAAGTGTCAGGTCTGGTTGCTCTTGACACTCCCATGGTCTCTTCTTACCATTGAGCCTCACTGCCAACCCAGTGGGGCTAGACACCCAAACACATGTGTATGACCATTTCAGAGCATCTCGCCTCATTACAAACAGTTCTTTCATCTCTTCTCCATAGGAAAGAGGAGTTTTCTCACTCCTAAGTGTAGGAATGCAACGAATTCTGGATGGAACTGTGCCTGGCCCCCTTTGTAAAATTCCAGATCCGTGTGGAATGTCTTGAGATACTGGAAGATAAATTTCAATAGTTGGACTATCCTGTTGGATGAAGGCCTTGGGATGCTACTCCTTGTGGGGTGAATTGGTTCTTCTGCAGAAGTTTGGTATTTGCCTTAAGATGATGAGTAGAAGCTTCTCTGTGACACAACCGCACTTCACACTCATGGATACATTCCAGCAACATTAACCATGTGGCTCTTCTAATTTTAAAGAATTCGTAAATCAGGATCAAAGGAAAGGCCTATTTTTAGCTCTTTGAGGATTCTTCATATTTCCTTTCAAAAAGGCTGTGTTAGTTTGCCATCCCACCAGTAGTGCGTAAGTGTTCCCCACCCTTTGCACCCACAGCAGCATCTGTAGCTTTGGGACTATTCTCACTGGTATCTACCCAGAAGAAAAGAAATCGTTTTATCATAAGGATATTTGGGCTGGATAATTAGAATAGCTTAATTCACAATTGCAAAGAGGTGAAAACCACCCAGATGAACATCAACCTAGGAATGGATTAATAAACCGTGGTGACGTAGACTGTGGAACACTATTCAGCCATAAAAAGGCAGAGACTTTGTATCTTGTGTATTTACCTGAATGGATGTGGAGAAAAATTTCCTTAGTAAAATAACTCAAAAATGGAAAAGCAAGCATCCCGTGTATTCAGTACTAAGTTGCAACCAGTAGATTTGCAACATAGGCCCCACACAAGAGAAAAACACCAATTCAAGGAAAGGGGAAGAGGTGGGCAGTTCAGTAAGTTCCCACATAACAGGTGCAATGTAAGGGTATGTGGCACACCTCCTGGGTGAAGGACTCCACTACACCTCAAATGTAAACACTGTAACCTAATCATATGTACCCTCTTATTAATCTGAAATTAAAAAAAAAAAGAACACATAATGCTTCAGTGATGTTAGCAAAGGGGTTGCTGGGAAAACAATGGGAGATGAGGCAGAACATCAGTTTTCTTTAGGATGGCAATAAATCTAGCTAAGATTCTTCACCTCTCAGCCTCCTTGTAGCTAGAGGTGGCTCTATGTCAGTTCTGACCAACGAGACATAAGCAGATGTTTCAGGGTGAAGATTCCAGGAAAATTGTTTAAAAAAAAAGAATAAAAAAAAAGTTAGGGTGGAGAGAATAAACTATCATGCATGCTTCTTTTATCATGTGTCCTTGCCTTTCTTCTGCCTGGAATGCTGATGCAATGCTGGAGGTAGAGTTGCCATTTTGTAGTCATGAGGTGGCCATGAGCCTAGAGGCACAAACTCTAAGGATAGGGAAGCAGGAAGCTAGAAGATAATTAGTTCTAGATGGTATTGTGCAGCTTCCACACCAGTTCTGAATGGCTTACCACTGCAGTTCTTTTTTTTTTTTTTTTTTTAATAGAGACAGAGTCTTACCTTATCATCCTTGGTAGAGTGTCGTGGTGTCACACAGTTCACAGCAACCTCCAACTCCTGGGCTTAGGCGATTCTCTTGCCTCAGCCTCCTGAGTAGCTGGGACTACTGGTGCCTGCCACAGCACCCAGCTATTTTTTTTTATTTTAGTTTGGCTGGGGCCAGATTTGAACCTGCCACTCTCGGTATATGGGGCCAGTGCCCTACCCACTGAGTCACAGGTGCCGCCCCCACTGCAGTTCTTTACACTAGAAAAACAAAGCCCCTAATTTGTTTAAGTCAGTAGTTTTGGCGTTTCTGTCACTTGCAGTCAAACCTAACCTCTAACCAAATCAGAGGTATTGTCAGTCTACTCTAATGGTTGAGAATATGGACTCTGAGGTGTGACCTAGCCAGTGATGTGTTCTGCTGTGTGACCCTGAATGTATCGTGTCACATTTCTCAACTTCAGATGCTTCCTTGTAAAACAGAAGTAACAACAGACCACTGGACTGTTTTAAGGATAACTTGATATAATGTATTTGAAGATCTACCAGCATAGTGTCTGACACACCAACAAGTGAATAGATGGTTGTTCAACATCGATGTTGCTTTCAATACAGATACAGGGTGAGTGGTCATGGACAAGAACTTTTAAAAATAGAGCAGGATCTGGGAGCAGTGTGTCTCAGACTCTCTGAATATTATACAACTTCTGGAATTCATTGCCATGTAAAAAGTCAAGGTCATCTAATGCCAAGTGGATCTTTCCAGGCCTGAATTCAGACTGGTGTTACCTCCCTCTGCCCCTTTCTAGGGGTTGATGTCTATAGATCATTCTAGAAATACTACCCCACTCATCATGTAGCCCCTTACTGGCTAAGGGGAACTAGACAGTTACACAGAGAGAACAGGCCATGAATCACATCTCTAAGGCCATTGCTTCAGACTCAGCTGGTGGCAGCAGCAGGAGACATCCCCCTCCTGAAGGGCCGTTCTCTGGACGGTCAGAAGCTGAAAAAAAAAAAAAATAGTCCTCGTGGTAAATTTCTTACCCTCTGAAATGGCTGTCTTGAATGTTCTCATTGCCCCTTAGAAATTCTTCCCGTTCTTATTCCCACCTGATGACAATGCTTCTGATTTTAGTGAGAAATAGAAGCAACTGGAAGACAATCGATTCAGTCTCCCTGAACTGAATCTGTGCCCCCGCCCCCACCCCCTCCTTCCTGCTCCCAGGGAGGAGCTGGACACAGAGGAGAGCGCCTCCCCCAGACTCTGGGCCCCCACCACTCTCTCCCCTACAGCACAACATCTAATTGTACCTGTCTTCTCTTTGGGGAGGGGCTCTGATCTCTCCATCTCAAAACAACAACACAGCAGCCTCCCGCCTGGAACCTGAATCCCTCTCCAACCACCTCCTCTCTGCCCTGCTTCCCTTCCCAGCCACGCTCCCGTCTGCCTCGCTGTTTCCTCTTCCTTGTCTCCTCACACTCTTGAACTCACATGAGTCAGGCTTCTGTTCCCACTGTCATCGTGACGCTGCCCTCGTCAAGGTCACCCGTGGCTCCCTTGTTGCCTATCTAACAGGCGATTCTCAGCCTTGGGCTTCTGCAGCGTTTAGCTGCACATCACCCGAATGGTTACACTCTTTTTGGAAAACTGCCTTTACTCTGTCTCTTTGGTACAAATTAGACAATGGCAAATATATTTATAACACGATGTGAGTGACCTCCATTGTGGTGAGGACACCCAGAATGGCACCCATTCTATGAGGCACACAACACATGTGTTGAATGGATGAATCTAGATCAGGGCCAGCATGGTACAGCCCACAGGCCAAATCTGGCCCATTGTTTGTTTTATAAATAAAGTTATATTGGAACACAGTCATACTCGCTCCTTCACAGATCGTCTAAACTGCGTTCACACTGGCGGAGCTGAATAGTTGTGACAGGGACTGTATAACCCACAAAGCCAAAACTATTTACTATCTGGTTGTCTACAGAAAATGTTGCCAACCTCTTATTGAGACCACAACTCTGACCTCCACTGTGTTGTGTGCACAAGACCCTGAGCCCAGATGATGGAGGAGAGAAAGTCCCCATGGAGAGGACACAACTTCCTCTTCCACCAGTCGCATTATCAGGGTGTGTCTGGGCCAAGGGCTGACATGAACTCTCTGTGTTGTATAATGAAGGAATGTGGGGAGAAAATGGAAGTTAGAAAAAAAAGAAAATCAACCATAATTAATAAGAAAAACAATCCCTGTGCAACCATTTTATTTCACATACTGTGCATATTTTATTCCCCCGAATCCTCCTTAATCCTGTGAGGCCAGCTCTGTTGTCTCAATTTTGTGGAGGAGAAACAGAAACTCATGCAAGTCGGACTTCATCATGGCTGCTGGGGTGTCTGGGGTACAGAACACTCTCAGGGTTGGCTTCCTAAATGACAAGGTGGAGGGATGCCGGGAGTGCTGCGTGGGCTCGTAGGACATTGTCCTGGAGAAGGAGGAGATGCTGGATGTGGTCAACCGGCTGCTGTGGCACATCCTGCACCAGGGGACCAGGTGGGGACACAGAGCTCATGAGGGCACAGGCGCAGGCCAGGCTCTCCAGGTCAAGACGAGGAGGGGATGCCTCCCTAATCAGCTGTGTTTCTGTGAGCACACGGAAAAGCCTGCGGTGGCCAGAACTGGGCCCTTCCGTGCCCCTCCCTCCTCCTCTCCCCTGCTGCCTTCATCACTGGAGGTGTAAGGGAGGCCCCGCCAGGCGGAGGGCACCGCACCGTTTCTGATGAACCATGGACCACAGCATGTTAGTGCTGAAAGGGTTGTCTAGTCCAAAGACTCTTTTCTTCAAAATGTTTAAACATGGGAAACTGTTCTTCAAATAAATTCAATGTGTGAAACAGATCAAAATTAAAAAACTGAAAAAAAAATGTTTTGTAGAGGATAATAGCACTACAAAATATCAGAAAAGGGGGTTATGGATGCCAGTCCAGGGGACAGACCCTGGGCCAGCAGCAGGAATGGTAATCACCAGCATGTGTAGGGTCCTGACCATGTGTAGGTGCTGGTCTCTGTTCCACCCATTAATTTTGGGAAACTGAGGCATGGGAAGATGGGCTGACTTGCCCAAGGCCATCTGGCACTGGTAAAGGGCACAGCAGGACTCAATGTCACAATTTGGCTCTGAACTTCTTGGAACTTTACCATAATGCATAAGTGGGTCTTCAGGGAATAGCTGTTGAACAAATGAAGTTGAACCCAGATCTCCTGAACCCCAGCCAGTGCCTTGGCTCCTGCCCTGTGGAGGCCACCCTCTGAAGGTCCCCAGGGCTGTGTTGCAGCTTGCTAAGAGCAGAGAGAGCTGTTCCTGCAGAAATTACTAGAACAATTCAGAATTTTTTTTTATCTTCTGTCTACATTTTATCTCTCTTGGGGCATTGCCCATTTCCCTGGGGAAACCATAATTTCAAGAACTGGTGATAACATCTGTCTTCAGACTCGTGAACCATTTGCAGAAATGTATTTCATGAAAGAACTAAGCCTTCCCACTTCAAGGCTGTTTCTTACAGAATCAATGAAGTAGCTTTTTAACTCAAATCTGACTATGGGTTGTGATTGTGCAAGCCTTCTCCTACTGACTCCTGTACAAATCATGGCTCTCCATTGGGAGGTGAATTTTTTTCTTCATGAGAAACTTATTTAACTTTATACTTGATATATTTCTCTTTCAAAATCAAATATAACCATTATCAATTTTATCTACATTTGGCCATCTCTCAAGAATAGGCTATTCAAGAAAGGAAGCATTCTCTGCTCATTAAGACCTGTTTTTGATTTTCTGGTTGTGGGGAAAAAATTAGTCACAAGTAACTGCCACTGACAAATACCAAGAACTGTCCCCTGACTCCCCAACATCTCTTTATCAATTAATACCCTCTGTATTAATCATCTTGGGCTTCCATAACAAAATATTGTAGATGAGAGAATTTAAACAATTGATGTTAATTTCTTACGGTTCTAGAGACTGGAAGATGAAGGTGCCCACTGAGCTGGTTCCAAGGAAGGGCTCTCTTCCTGCTTGAAGACGGCCACCTTCTAGCTGTGTCCTCAGGTGGCATTTTCTTAGCATGTGTGCATGTAGGGTGGGGGATGGGAGGAGGGAGAGAGATTTTTTTGCTTCTTATAAGACAAATCTATTGGATCAGGACTCCACCCTTATGATGTCATGTAACCTTAATTACCTCCTAAATGTCTTATTTCCAAATAGAATCACAGTGGGAGAACTTCAACACATAAAATTTGGGAGGACATAATTCAGTCCCTCTCAAAAAAAAATTTTTTTTTCAATCCCTCTCCTAGGTCCCTGAGAACTGGTCCCCTAGGTCCCATGTCACCTAATACCAGAAAAGTTTTGCATACTGACTTTTCAATTATTGTTCAATATGGTTTTGAGTCCATGATCAACCTGCCTCCATGTTGAAAGATCTCAAACTATAGTAGAACCTCCATAGTGGACCACCTCCTTACATTGACCACTTCCTTAAGTTCACCTAATTTTCATAGACTGGACATGCACCACACGTACATGTCAGTACAGAAGACCTAATTCCCTGTGTCGACCACCTCTGTATGTTGACCAGTTTGTTACAGCCCCTTGGGTGGTCAACTTACAGAGGTCCTGCTGTATATACTTCAGCTTTAATTCCTTGCACACATGAAGAAAACAATATGCGTGTCATAAATCAGTTAATAGTTTTTCCCGGTATTCCATGTGGGAATAATGGTCGTTTCCTTTCAGTAGTTCCTTGAAAGGTCCCAGGCGTCACACTAAGTATTTTGTATCTCGAAGCACTTTTTAAAAGTCTTTTCCTCCTGTGGACAACCTTGCGATGGGTGAGGCAGTATCTTTATTCCCATTTCACAGATGAGGAAACTCAGGTTTAGGGAAGCAGCGTAATTTGCTCAACAAGAGAACATAGCCAGGAAATTACTCAGTCCCGATTTGAAGCCAGCACTGTTTAATTCCAAAGTGTTCTCCTCATCACACTCCAGGTCTCCCAGTTGGCCATGAAGCTTACACTTCCATATCCTCTGGCCTGTAATTGTGGGGAGTGATGGGTCAGCGTAGCTCTTTAGATTAACCTGTAACTGAGAAGAAAAGAAATTCCGTTTGGTCCAGTTCTGCTCTTACTTTGGTTTTATTCATTTGTTTTTGTTAGTAACCACTGAGGCAAAGGGATACCTTTCTGAAAAGCTGCTGATAACCTGAAACATTTTGCTCTTATTAGATGTCAAAAAAGTTTCTGGAAAAAGGCACTTCTGAAAAAAAAGAGAGATAATTGCAATGGTGCCATTTCCCATTTTGTAATTTACTTGAATGGCTGTCTTCTTGCACTTGTGTCGAGAGTGTCCTAAGACAATTTTATGAGTCTTTCAAATTAAAAATTTTCCTCACTTTTCAGAAACCAAAGGAAAAACCATCACAGAAAGTATTTTTCCTTTCTGTCTGTTCTGTTACAAGTAGTATGTTTTTGTCATGATTAAAATCATTTTTCCTCAAAGGAGTCCAGCTGTTTGAATGATCTGAATTGGAGGAATGGAGAGGAATGGAAGGGTTGTTCTTCTTCTAGAGAGCTAAGAGGAGCAGATTGCAGGCTGTACAGAGCCTCAGAGAGGAGCAGAAACAGAGGCAAGAACAGACAATCCAATTGATTATCCCTAGGTAGTAGAATTAGGGGGCTTATCTCTTTCTTCCTAAATGTTGACACTTACAGGAGAATTTTCCACCCTCCTGAGAAAACAGGGTTTTTTTTGTTTACCTTTTGCTGTATCTATTCAACTGCAAAGAAGTATTTTGGGGCAGCAGTAAGCCCTTCAATTACAAAGCAACTCATTTCAAAGCTTCCAGGCCACTTAACTTTTGTTGTCTGTGCCCACACATTCCAGAAACTGTTCTTCACCAAAATGGTTAACTCTGCCCTGCTCTTCCCATGCCCCCTCCCAGGATTGGAAGGATGGAAGGAAATGATCATTATAAAATGCATGTGGCAGAGACGACCATTTGGCCTGTTTGGAGGTGCTTGTGTAGAAGAAAACACAAGAAAACAAAGGGGCAGAGTATGTGAACTTCTAACCCTCTTCCCCCATGCCATCTGGATGGTGGGTGGCCTGAGCTCGCGCTCATGTTCCCTCCAGTGGGCGTTTTTTATGGGGCCAAGTGACAAAGAGCCAAAGAGGGCAAGAACTTGGGAGCAGCGAGTGGAAAAGTACCAAGATCTGTCCCCTTACTCCAGCAGTCAACTGCACTGACCCTTCTCCAAATCCTGTGGAATGTGACCCCTTGTCCCACCCCCCTTTTCGGCCCCTCTTATTTAAATGGAGTGATACTTTATCAGTTAGGAGGGCCAGCAATGAATTGAGGATATAAATTATTGCAAACTGACTCCTGTCTGGGGTCCTGCCTGCAGCTTTTACAAAGCCCACATTTAAAAATTAACATATCGAAAAGGCAACATTGGCTCTGAAGTGTCAGAGAGGAGAGCAATTCAATCGGTCCCACTCCTGAGCTGTCTGAATGGGTCTGCTGAGTGTCTGCTCCGAGAAGGGCAGGGAATGGTCTGAAAACCACTGTAAGGACGCAGGCAAGCTGGGCAGTGGCTATCTCAAGGGCCTGCAGGATATTTAGCTTGGATTTACATGGTGGCTTTAGCATTTGGTGCGAGCTTTCTGGGGAGACTATGGGAGCTCAGGCAATCCACCCGCCATGGCCTCCCAGAGTGCTAGGATTACAGGCATGAGCCACCGCTCCTGGCTCCTCTCCATGTCTTTTAAAAGGGGCCCATATTGCCTGCCTATCTCAAAGGAGACAGTGTGTGAGAAAATAATTTGTAATATAAGACGTTACCATACATACTATATAAATTTTTTATATAACTTGTAAATAATGTAAGTTGTCAATTCATGTATTTGTTCAATAAACATATATTGAACATCTACAAGGATCTGGCAATATAAAATAAGAAACAGATTCAGTCTCTGTCCTCACAAAGTCTACACTTGATACTCACAAGTAAACAGAAAGATATTCTAAAGCACAGTAAGTGTCATGATGGGTAAATATAGGCCCATGGAAGTTCATAGAAATGGCACTTAACCTAGACTTGGAAAATTTACAGAAGGCTTCTAGGAGGGAGTGATGGCGAAACCAACCTTACGTGCTCAGTGAGGACTCGTGTTCCTCTGATTAAAAAAATTAACTGCCATCCTCCTGCTTCATTTTTCTTTTTAAACTAATATTGTTTCAAGCTAATTTGACGGTACAAAGAATTAGGTTACAATGTTTGCATTTGTTACGAGAGTCCCTCTTATAATTGTGTCTGTCCTGCTTCATTTTTCTTTAAAGCACTGATCACCATCTGACACACTCTGTGTGTTCACTTGCTAATGTTTTGTGTCTGTCTCCCTCCAGTGAGACATAAGCTCATATGGCTAGGTGTTTTTTTAATTTAAATTTAAATTTTTTAGAGGCAAAGTCTGGCTCTGTCTCCCAGGCTGGAGTGCAATGGTGTGATCATAGCTCACTGTGGCCTTGAACTTGTAGGCTCCAGGGCTCCGGGGCTCCAGGGCTCTAGGGGTCCTCCCGCTGCAGCCACTCAAGTGGTTTTCCTCTGTTTTGCTTCCTACTGTGTCCTCAGTGCCTAAAATAGTTCCTGACACATAGCAGACACTCAAGATGTATTTGTTGAATACATGAATATAAAATGTAAGTGTGATTTGGGTGGCCGAGAGGAAAGGAAAGAATATTCCAGGGGAGGAAAACCATAAGCAAAGACCAGGGTGTGAAGTGCAGGTGGTCTGGTCTGGCTGGAGCAATAAGCCGCCAGGGCAGGAGGTGGAGAAGTAAGACTGGGGAGAAGGTAGGAACAGACTGTGAGGGGCCTTGTAAGCCAGGTTCAGGAGTTTGGACTTTATTTTGAGGACAACCAAAGTACTGAAAGTGGAAGTGATGATGAGATCTGAGTTTCTGCACAGCTGGGGACAGGGAGACTGTTCTTCTGCAGTCTGGGAGCAAGATGGCGAAGGCTTGTGCTGGGACTATGGAGATGGGGAGAGGTGCTGGAGTGACAGGCCTTGATGGCTGAGTGGCAGGGAGGGACGAAGAGGAGGGAGGGCTCTGGGAGGGGGTGGAAGCAGATTTGAGAGGCTTCATGGGTTATGGTGCCATCCGCAGAGATGGAGGAGACAGCAGAAGAAACAGGCTTGGGATGAAGGTGATCACTTTTCAGTGTGGACCTGTTTTTTTTTTTTTTTTTTGAGACCTAGTCTCACTCTATTGCCCAGGCTAGAGTGCTGTAGTGTCAGCCTACCTCACAGCAATCTCAAACTCGTGGCTTTAAGCCATCCTTCTGCCTCCCTAGTAGCTGGGACTACAGGCGTGCACCACAACACCCAGCTAATTTTTCTATTTTTAGTAGAGATGGAGTTTCACTCTTGCTCAGGCTGGTCTCAAACTCCTGAGCTCACACGACCTATCACCTTGGCCTCCCAGAGTGCTAGGATTACAGGTTTGAGCCACCACTCCTGGCTTAAGGTGGACCTTTTAACTGGATACATTTTATGAGCATTTGTATGTGTGGGCCAGTGTAGAAATGATAACTGAAGCCACAGGTGGTTGGGATTTTCCAGGTAAGAGAGGAAAGGAAGGGGCCTGGGAAATGCCCTGAGAGACACTCACAATGGAGGATGGACAGGGAGAGAGGACCAAGAAGAAAAGTGAGAGATTTCAGAGCCTTCCAGGGAAGACCAGGAATAGATGGTGTTTCAGGGAGAGAAAGACTTGCCAGGTCAAAGTCGATATGAAAGTCCTGTGGGTTTGAAGTGTGTCCCCCATAATGATACGTTGAAGTTCTAACCTCTGGTGCCTGTGACTGTGACCGTATATGGATACAGGGTCTTTGCAGATGTAATCAAGGAAGATGAGGTAATGCTAGGATTAGGGTGGGCCCTCATCCAATAATGAGTGTCCTAAGAAGAGGGAAATTTGGACACAGAGACCCAGGGGAGAAGGCCACGTGTTGACAGCAGCAGAGGATGCAGTGATGCAGCTGCAGCCCAGGGGTGGGTGCAGTCCCCAGGAACCAGGGGCGGGGGTGGGGCAATTCCTGGGAACCAGAGACGGGAGTGGGGAGCAGTCTCCAGGAAGCAGGGATAGGGGGGCCAGTTCCCAGGAACCAAGGGACAGAGGGCAGTCCCCAGGAACCAGGAACAGGGGTAATCCCCAAGAACCAGGAATGGGGGGCAATTCCCAGGAAACAGGGATGGGGAGGGCTAGTCCCCAGGAATGGTGGAGGAGGGGGAGACAGCTCCCAGGAACCAGGGAGAGGCAAGGAAGCCTCCTTCCCTGGGGCTGTCAGAGGGAGGGCTTCATTTCAGACTTCTGGCCCCTTACACTGGGAGAGAACAAGATTCTGTTGTTTTAAGCCACTGGATTTGTTGTGATTTGTTACAGCAGCCCCAGAAAACTAATACAGAAAGAGAAAAGTGTCTACACATACAGCAATCCGGATGGCATAAGAAACGGTGGTGAGAGCTTCAGTTTAGCAGCAAAGGCAGCCAGATTTGGGGGAGGGGGGGGAGATGTGTCTAAGCAGCTCTTCCCCAAAGCTTGGCTATGTGGGGAAAGAGAGAGGCCTGCAGGAGATGGAAGGTGTCAATGAGGTCCTTTCTATTGATCTATCTAGTCTAAACGGCTAATTAACATATCTCACCTCATGTACAGTTGTGTGTGTGTGGAGAGAACACTTAAGATCATCTCTCAGCAAATTTAGAACATTCGATACAGTGTTATTAACTACAGCCACCAGCTGTGCATTCGCTCCCTAGAGCGGATGGATTCTGGATCCCTGGAACCTTGTACCTTTTGACCAATATTTCCCCGTTTCTCTCACCAGCCCCCAACTCCTGGCAACTACCATTCTATTCCCTGCTTTTATAAGTTTAAATTATATATATATAAAATTGAGATCATGTAGTATTTGTCCTTCAGTGCCAGGCTTATTTCATTTAGTCTAATGTCCTACAGGGTCATCTATGTTGTTCAAAATGTCAGGATTTCCTTCTCTTTTTAAGGCTGAATAATATAATCACTTTCTCTCTCTCTCTCTATATATATACATATATATATACACATAGATACGTATATGTGTATGTATGTACATATATATAAAGTCACATTTTATTTTTTCATCTGTCAATGGATGCTTAAGTTGATTCCATATCTTGGCTGCCATAATAATATATGGGAGTACAGATATGTCTTTGAGATATTAATTTTATTTCCTTTTGCTATAAACCTAGAAGTGGGATTGCCGGATCATATGGTAGCTCTATTTTTAGTTTTGTGAGGAACCTCCATTCTGTTCTCTATCTCGGCTGTACCGATTTACATTCATTCCCACCAGCAGTGCACAAGAGTTCCCTTTTCCCCACGTCCTCAACAGCACGCATCTTCTTCTGTCTTTTTGATGACAACCATCCTGGCAGTGTGAGGTGCAATCTCCTTTTGGTTTGGATTTGCATTTACCTGATGAGATTTCATTTTTCCCAGAAGGATGCGATTTTGTCAGATTTAAATGCCGATGGGAAAGCACCATTGGAGAGGAAAACATTTTCTGAAAGTGCAGCTATGTGTCACTGAGTGAGAAGTGAGTTTTCCGGTGATTTTGTTGTGACGTGAACGTAAAGCGTGCGCTTACACAAACCTGGACAGCACAGCCTCCTGCGCACCCAGGCTGTGTGGGCTACACACCTGTACAATATGGTGCTGAACTAAACGCTGTGGGCAATTGCAGCACAATGGCAAGTATTTGTGCATCCGGACACATATGCACTTTCAAAAGATACAGTAAAAATACTACATAAAAAGAAAAAGCGTCACGCCTTGCAGGGCACGTACCATGAAGGGAGCTTGTAGGGCTAGAAGTTGTGCTGGGTGAGTTAGTGAGTGAGTGGTGAGTGAAGGTGAAGGCCGAGGACATCACCGTACACTACCATAGACCATAAACACTGAACACTTAGGCTACCCTAGATTTTTTTTTTTTTGAGACAGAGCCTCAAGCTGTCCCCCTGGGTAGAGTGCCATGGCATCACAGCTCACAGCAACCTCCAACTCCTGGGCTCAAGCGAGTCTCCTGCCTCCGCCTCCCAAGTAGCTGGGACCACAGGTGCCC